>BLKR01005998.1:0-67388 GCA_011170035.1 Teleogryllus occipitalis | reverse complement strand
TTAGTCAGATGCCAGTTTTGGCGATTTTGTTAAGTCACTTCAGTGTTTTTTGTCAAATTTTGAGTTTGCTCGCTCTAAGCCCTCAATATATCCGAGGGTAGAGCTTGTCTTTTTCCTATGGTGAGGACATGTTTGTGGAATTATTTGAGTGTAGCCGGTGCTTCGTTTGATTGAAAGGCTTGATAGGCTTCATTAAATGATAGCCGTCTCAAGCATTGAGTGAAGGATTCGATATCGAGTTCCTTCCTCAGTACTTTCTTTTCCGAAACGGAGGGCGTGCTATGAGCCGCAGAACTCTGTTCTGAATTCGCTCAAGTGTGTCCTTGTACTTCTTTCCTGTGGTCCACCACGTCGCCGCGGCGTAAGTGGCCACAGGCCGGCAACACGTTTTATAGAGTGCCAGCCGAAGGTCCAAGGGAAGTGTAGGATCCTTTGAGAGGTTTAGTAGGCGCACTCTTAGTTGGAGTTTTGATCGGATACGCCTGACGTGTAAATGCCAGCGCAGTCTCCGATCGAAAGTGACGCCTAGGTATGTTGCCTTAGGTGCCCATTTAAGTGTTTGGGTTCCTATGGTGATTTGCTTAGGTGGTGCAAACGTTTTGCGTTCTTGTGTATACGGCGAGAGTAGCATATTACCTGAGATTTTTCCGCTAAGAAGGTCAAGTGGTTTTCTTCTGCCCACTTCAGCGTCAGGTTCATCTGTTTTTGTAGTGTTTTTAGTTTCTGGTCTCGGTTTATTCCTCTTGCTAGGATTGCTATGTCATCGGCATAGAGGAATAACCGTATTCGTGGTATATGTGGTATGTCATTGACATATAGCGAGAACAGTAGCGGGGAGAGTACGGAGCCTTGGGGAACCCGGGCGAAGATTCCGCGTTTTGAGGATCTCGCTTTCCCTACTTCTACCACTAAAGTGCGGTTTGCGAGGAAAGATGTAATCATATCGGTTACATCTTGTGGGAGGCACCGCTTAAGTTTCGCGATTAGTTTGTTGTGGGGTACCTTATCAAAGGCTTGTACCATGTCTAGGTAGACGACAGGTACATCCTGTGTGAGTATGAGATCAGCGGAGATCTGCTGAGCCATGCATAGAGCATGTAGTGATGCGGAGTGGCCTGGTCGGAAGGCGAATTGTTCATCTCGAATGAGGTTTTCCGAGATGGCAAGTGGTTGGATTCGCGCGAGGATTAGCCTTTCAAAAACTTTTCCTATGATAGGGAGAAGGCTGATTGGCCTGTGGCTCGCCGCGAGGGTCAGGTCTTTTCCAGGTTTCGGAAGCATGGAAATGCTGGCATGTTTCCAGCTTTCCGGGAAATACCTTAGGATGATGCAACTGTTGTAAAGTTGCGCGAGTTTTGACCTGATGACCGGTAGTGCCTCCTTGAGGATTGGAGGTCCTATATGGTCAGGGCCAGGTGCCTTCCGGCTGCGCATACCTGTCACTGTCTTTGTGATCTCTTCGACAGTGCATCGCGGAGCGGTGTACCTTCTTAAATTTGAAGTCTCGAATGTGCTCGCTTAGTCTCTCCTCTATGGTTCTTCCTGTCTCCCCGATGAAAGTGTGACCGCAGCTGAATGGGATGGAGTATACTCCGGCGGCTTGGAGCGGTGGAAGCTGGTCTTCGAAGCGCATTAATGTTTGGCCGAGTTTCTGGTGTGCCTTGAAAAGTCTTGATCTTGAACCGCCTCAAGAGTTTTCCTATCCTGTCTGTGACGCCTTGTATGTATGGTAGTATGGCAATTCTCCTGTTTTCGGTGTCGTGGGGGTCCCTTGTTGTAGGCGGGTCTTGTGTAAGTTTCAGGCCCTGTTGATGGGGGATTTGCTGTATCCATTTGCGGTGAAGGTCGCATTCAGAACTTCGCGTTCAGCGGGGAGACTGTCGTGGTCGCAGATTCTGGTTGCGCGGATGGCCAGGGTTTTAAAATGCCATTCTTTGTCGCTGGGTGGTGGTGCGAATCGGCATGAAGATAGCGGTTCGTGTGGGTGGGTTTTCTGTAAACCGCGTGCCCCAGGGTGCCGTCGCTTCTTCTACTAACCAAGACGTCCAGGAAAGGTAGCTGGCCATTCTTCTGTCTCCATCGTGAATTGTACTTTTGGGGTGAGCACTATTTATGTGGTTCACGAATTCCTGTTGGGAGTCACGTCCGTGAGGCCCTATCACGAAGGTGTCGACGTACCTTATCCACATTGTATGTTTGAGGCGGGCGTTATCCAGAACCTCGGTTTCAAAAGCCTCCATGAAGAGGTTGGCGGCAATCGGTGACAGGGGTGAACCCATAGCCGCGCCCTCCACCTGGGCGTAAAAGTTTCCCCGAAATTGGAAGAAGGTATACGCCAGGCAAAATTGCGCTTGATCGGCCCACTCTGTAGGGAGCCCCCGTACCTCCAATTTTCTTCTGGTTATATCTGATGTCTCTTCAACCGGGACCATGGTAAAAAGCGATGTAACATCGAAGCTGACGATGTCTGAGCTCCTTAGGTGCCTCTGTTTGAGCAACTCGAAGTGACAGGAATTCCGGATTATTATTGTATGGGTTATTTTGCGGGGAGACTGCCCGTAGGCAGTATTCCGCGCCCGAGTTTCGACCCAGGCTTCCTTCGAAGCCTACCCCCGCGGGTCTCGGGACTTTTATCTAAGCAGGCGCACCCCGTGGTCAGTTCCGTCTGCGCCTGGGATTTGACTCTCACTTTCTTCGCCAGATGTCGGGCTCAGTTAACTATATCTCGTTAGGGCGGGATGTTGTGGGAAGGTTTTAATTTTGCCGGGCATCCTGCCAGGGTTCTTTTTCATGCCACAAGAGTGACATGGCTACTGTGGATTTTCCGCCCTTCGAAAATCCGGGTTCCTCGGCCGGGATCGAACCCGCGCACTGGGGGTTCAGAGGCCAGTAAGCTAACCCCTCACCCACTGAGGAGCCTATGAATTCCGGACATCCGACGCGATCTCATCTGCCAACGGGCGAAGCTTGTCTGCGATATAACGGGCTATTGGATGTGTAGGTGAATATACAGCACTCACAATGAGCCGTAGAGGAACTTCTGTCTTGTGAACTTAGGGCAGGCCGTAGAATCGTGGTGTAGCGCTGTTGCCCAGTTTTAGCTTGGGTTTTATTTCAGGCTCAATGTTGGATGAATTGTTGACCCTGGCAGCGACTTCTCCCGTAAGTTTCCGTAAGGGGTTCTGCCGGAGAGATGTGTAGGCCTCGTCCTCGAGAAGCGTTTCCACTTTGTTGTGGTATTCTTCCTGACGCATGATGACAGTCGCGTTGCCTTTGTCAGCTGGAAGAATCACTATATCTTTGCGTTGGTGTAAGGTGCGCACGGCAAACCGTTCTCGGGATAGGTTGCTCTGAGGGGGCTTAGCCTGCGTTGTATTTTTACTTGTTGACGTAATATTTTTAAAGTAAACAATTGATATATTAAATTACTTTCGTTAGTATAAAAAATTAGTAAACGCTGTGTTTAAATATGCATCATTGGCTTCGGGGGGGAGACTGAAGCCAAATGAGGCCCCCTCCCACTTGGGTGCGCCACTGTGCATTTTTCCTTTGTAAAAATGCAAGAGAGTTTTACCTGAAGAAAGTCACTATTTCTGTGCAATGACCCAGAACTGTACTGAAAACAGACCTGTTCTTAACAGCATCGTTGAACACAAGATTTAGGGTATATGCTGCACAAGGAAACACGCCGAATGGAAAGGTATTTCACAGCAGTCACCATACTTGGGTGACAATAGCCGCTACTCTGCCAACAATATTCCATTTGGACATTCTCTTTTAATTTGTCTGCAATATTGTTCGCCGTGTGCTGTTCTTTCACAACACAACACTGAAGGCAAGCAGACCGCACTTTTCCGGCACATGAAATGTGCGGTGTCAAAATGTCTTGTCTATTTGATCAACAATCGGTCAAGGCTAGTAGTAGCCTTGTAGTAGTACTACTAGTAGTGGTAGTGGTAGTGGTAGTATACTGACGTTGAAACTGCACAAGGCAGACGATAAATCCCGAAGACGTCGGATTCTTTTTTTTCTACGCGTTTGGTATTCTGCAAGAGGCCATTACAGTATTTTACTTGCTCGTGTGAATGTTTTAGAATATTCTAGAAAAAGGTAAAATGGAATTCATAAAATGGAATTCATACATGATCATGGGTTAAGGTGACCAGACAATAATGAACAGAAAGCAGTTTATAATTTAAAAAAAAACTATTGGTCCAGCTTAATCAATACATCTTATTATTACTTTAATTAAAAAACCTGTGGATTAATTTAAAAACGAAGAGGTATAATGTACAATTGTATCCAAAAATTTGTATACAAATCTCAAATTATGAATCTTTAATGCTTTTTACGTGTATTGTATTGACTTTCCTAATACTGTGCTTTGTGCATATACTTCTTCTTTTATAAGAACGACAAATAGCTCTCAATTTGTTATCCTCTTTTCGGTATACTCAGGCACTACAATCTCAACTTCGTTAGAGTTATGAATAACAACCAAAGGATATTCCCGAAACCCTAGCGAATGAAAAATGTATTGGATTCCCCAACTGTGGACCACGCTCATTACTTCTAAACATAGCTGTTCCACCGCGGGCACTGACGAAGACCGGTTGGCACAGCCTCAACATTCGCTGCCGGCGCCTGGCGAAATATAAGTTTCTTTAGTCTAAAGCTAGCAGCACCCACGATTTTGGGAAATCCAAAAGAGCCTAAAATTTGGGATTAGATCACTCAATTAGCCCACAATTATCCTATAATTATGGAAATAGTTTGGTTGAGATTGGTTTGGGGACACTGCTAGCTTTAGATGGCTCTTGGAAACTCCTACGGCCCATAATAGACCTTAGATTGTCTAAATTCTCAACTCCCCCTGTACATTCCTAACGGAATTTCAGGCGATAAAACCTATGTATCTTGCCCATTACTTCATGTACACCGATTGTTCCTTCCAAAACGGCAAAGTAGGATATGCCTTCTACTGCCGTAGTGTCACGCGAAGTTTTCGATTAGACTCTTCCTGCAGCGTTTATACTACAGAGAAGTATGCTCTCTTGGAGGCACTTGAGTTTGCTGAATCGATGTTATAAAGGAAAGTAGTGATCTGCAGTGATTCCAAAAGCTATCTCGAATCCATCTCTTCCTTCTCGTCTTGTGAACATCCAACACCAGATCCATCCTTTATTGGTTCGCCGGTATATCTTAGGCTTTTGTAGGGTCCCTGGCCCCATGGAAATGAGAAAACTAAATAGCTGACCAGGCAGAAAAACCGCCACGAAGAAAAGAGTTAGACATCTTCACAGTCCCACGGAAGACTAAAAATAAAGAGCTTATTTTTTATTTATTTAGTCAAAAACAGTCACTGTATGTGACGTATGGGGGAGAAAATCATCTGCGCACGCTTTCTTGAGTTTCAGAATCCCTTCCGAAAAACATTAACTATTAATAGTTGAAAGATGAAAAATAGTAGTAATAATAATAATAATAATAATAATAATAATAATAATAATAATAATAATAATAATAAATTTAAATAAGCGAGAGATTAACATCAAAAACTAGATATTTTCATTGCCGAATTGTAGAAAATTTATTTTTAACAGTAAACGAACAGAATTAATTTTTCTGTATTGTTAACAAAATAGAAACTCACCCTTTGCTCTACTACCACTACAAGCAAAAGGAAAGCTCAACAAAACGTGCACATAGTGAAGCTACATTTACGTCCAGAAGCAAATCAAGGGGCCATCTCAGCATTTGATCAATGGATCAGGGAAACTGGACAAAAACCCGATCGAGATGGGGGTCATTGACCCGGAAGTACATTATTTGTTACAGGCATATTGAGTCTTTTTTTTAAATTATACAATGCAAATGTAAACTAATTCATTATACTATATCTTGTTTTAGTTATAGTAAACATTGTTTCTTTTTGGCGATCAGTATAGTCTGTAATTGTATAGAAACAGTTTTGCAGCAGAAAAGATTTTACTTTTAATTTAAATTTGTGTACCAATTTTAATTGTTTAATTTCATCTGGCAATGCGTTGTAAAGTTACGTGCATGTATTGTATGTAGATTTCTTGTAGTGAGCTGTTGATACTGACACTTGAACATGATTTCTACGTAGTGTTATAACTATAAATATCAATATTACATGAAAATATGTTCCCACCGTTAAGTCAGTTTTGACAAATACTACAGACTCGTAAATAAATAGGCAAGGCAATGGTAAGATTCCAAGCCCAATGAAAGGAGGCTTGCACGGATCATGTGGATGGGATTTTTTCATTATTCGGATAATTTTCTTTTGCAATCTAAATGTCTGGACACTAAAGGATGAGCTTCCCCAGAATATTATGCCATATCTCAGGCGGGAATGCACATTTGCAAAATACACGCAACGAGCTGCATGAGGGCTGACAGAATTAGAAAGAATTCTGAATGCATAACATAATGAGCTTAATTTAGTGTTTAATTCTGTTATATGTATATTCCATTTGAGGTTTGATTGAATTGAGAGACTTAGAAATTTTGTTACCTTAACACCAACTAATTGCTCATGCAAATCAGCTATTGTTCATTTTCAATGGAGCATACGATTGCCGATTTGAAACGCAAATTTATCAAACGCTCTATTCTCAGTGAATGGCAAGCAGAGTGGCATAGCGCAGATTTTAAGCTCACGGGAATCAAGAATTCCACAAATCCTAGGTCTTCCTTATCTCGTGATACTAGGCGCGAGGAGATCATTTTAACACGCCTTTGGATCTGTCACTGCCATTTCTCCCACGGATATCTCCTCCGCGGGAAACCACCCCTATATGCGAATACTGCAAACTAGATCTTACCATGATCTTACCGTGATTTCTCTTGCACTGTCGTAGGATAAGAGAGCCGCCGAAGGCACCACCTTTCTAGCTCCCTAGCGAGGATTCTTAGAAATGACGGATTTTCCCTCTTAAAGCTTATTAGCTTTTTACGAGAGCCCAACTTCCACGGCCTTATTTGAGAAAAGATAATGCCAATAATTTGGCGTTTAGTCAGATTTTAAAGTAATTATCTGGTTCTTTTCTGCCAAACCCTCTTTTATAAGGATACTTTCCTTTTCAGTTTTACTTTGCTTTACATTTAAAATTTCATTTTTTTAGGTTGGCACTGCAACGTTCCGTACTGGTTTTAAAATAATTTGACACGTACGCCAATGACCTTAACTGTTGAAGCGCCCTTAAACTCTATCTATCAATCAATCAATCAATAAAAAAACAGAGAATGGGGAAACCTGCTCACAGCAGGTTTTGAACTTCCATGCTTGTATTCGGTTATCAATGGTGGTTACATTCGGGTAGTTGTCTTTATCCTATAAAAAATAAAGGGGAGTATATCAATTGTCACAAATGGTAATAACTACACATCTCTAATGTTTCAGATGGAAAGTACATTTTTAATGCGGTCACTTGTTTATTGCACAAGCTTTTAAGGTCTAAGAGACCACTTCGTCCTTGTTTCCTGTGAATGTACAATCTTTCCACAACACCTTTCAGATGGTGGATTCTCTGTTTGGTGAGCATTATGCGTACCAGAATATTTAGATTTTCCAGGTCTTTTTTTCTTGGAGTCAGCTTGAAGAGTCAACAGAAACAGAAAGTCAATTGAGATAAGAATTTTTATTTATTTGTTGTTTTGAAGGGATGACGTGTTGTGATTTGTATATTCCTTTACACAAAATGTTAAGCTGGAAAGGTTTCAATTTACTTTTAAATGTATGTATTGTGTTTTTCTTAAATATTCTGGCTCAATTTGTTGTGAAGTGTATTGCCCTCTCTTTCAGTACATTTTTGATCAAGTGTAGTTTCAGAGTGGGAACATGTAAGTTATCCTTTTGACAAGTGTTGTAGTTGTGTACATTAGAATATAGAATAAAAGTATTTTTGTTTCCCATGAGAATCTTCTTTGCGAAGACCACTATTTCAAAAATATACATGCATGGTAGAGAAAGAATCCTTAATGTATTGAAAAATGGTTTACAGGACTAGAGCTTATGAGTGCTGGCCATTCTTCGCAGTATTCTTTTTTGCAAAATGAACGTGAAAGAGCTTTCAGAGGCATTTTCTCAGAATATTATTCCATATTTCAAGTGTGAGTGCATGTTTGCAAAATACGTTGTCCGAAGTGTCTCAATGTTGGAACTTGACCTGAGGTTGTATAGGGCATAGAAAGATTTGATGAGCTTCTTTTTAAGATTTGAAATGTGAGCGTTCCATTTTATGTTTTCTTGGATTGTTAGACCGAGGAAGGTAGTTTCATGGGATATCGTTTCAGGGTAATTATTTATGAGCAAATGCTGTGAGCGTTTTCCTTTTGATCGGAATTCATGAAATTTAGATAGTCTTGCTGGTGTTTATGATGAGTTTGTTGTCTTGAAAACATTTTACTAGTGCATGCAAGGTTTTTTGAGTTTCCTTTTCTAATGATCGTTGTTTTTTTCCTTTGATGATAATGTTTGTGTCATCTGCAAACAAAATTATTTTGTTATTTCTTAAAGCTGAAGGCATACTCTTTATGTATATAAGGAATAGTATTGGCCCCAGGATGGATCCTTGTGGGACTCCACAATTTATCATCTGAGGGCAGGAGTAGTATGAGGAGATTTTGTTTTTTTTAACGTGCTGGAGGATAAGTATTTGGCTACAGTGTGATAAATATGATTTGATCCATTGACCTGCAATGCCTCGGATCCCTAGCATTTCTAGTTTTGTTAAAAGTATGTGATGATGAATAATGTCAAAGGCTTTTGACAAATCTAAGAATAGGCCAATGGGAATTCCCTTCTGATGGAGTGCAACAAGAATGTCATTTAAAAAGGGTGATATGAAAAGGATGGCTGTGTCTGTGGATCTACTACTCCTGAAGCCATGTTGTGCATTTATGATGAAATTTGCATTGAGAAAATGTTTGAGTTTATCATTGAAAGCCTTTCCAGAATTTTTAAAATCCTGATAGCAGGGAGATAGGTCTTTAGTTCATTGGATCATAACTATTGCCCTTTTTAAACAATGGTTTAATTTTTGCCATTTTGAAAACATCTGGGAATATGCCTGTTTTTAGACAAAAATTGAAAATATCTAGCAGCGGTTGCACTATACTTAGAGCACTGTGTTTGATAAAATCTGGAATGTTGTCCAGGCCTTCTAAGAATTTATTCTCTATATGTCTAATGATATTAAAAATTTTAGAGGGGGTGGTTTCATATAAAATATGGAATTTTCGACTTGGGTAACATGTATGTATACGTAGATGTATGTGTATGTGACTGTATGTGGGTGTGTATGTAGGTTTGGGTGGGTGGGTTTAATTTTTTATGGAATGTTGAGGGATTAATTTTTTACCCATTCGTGAAAAGTGTTAATTGAATATGTCAGCAATTTCTCGTAGGTCTTATAAAGTTTGTTTGTTTTTAGTAGAGCTCTATATTTCTTCTGTTATTATTAGTTGGTGTTGTAGTCTTTTTAATAATGTGTCGCATTGCTTTTTCATTACATGCATTTGCAATAGTACTTATCATTTGTCATAATTTTTGCTCGTTTGATTACTTTTTTTAGGAACGAATTATAAGTTTTATAGTATGAAACAAAGTTGGGATTACATTTGTTATGTACTAGTATTTTATAGAAGTTGTGTTTTCACATGACACTTTCATTCCTTTGATGATCCACAATTTGGTTTTCTTGTTTTGGATCTTTATGAGTTTTGAGGAAAAGTTTCATTGAAATGTCTTACATTTAGGAATGAGTTAAACTTATCATTTGTATCAGTTACCTTATGTACTTCATTTCAAATTTCTAATAAGAGTATGATTTGAAATTTTATTACGTTTCCTTGGGAAAAGTTTCAAGATTCTTGGTATGTTGAATGTTCTGTAATTTTTTATTGTATTTGAAGTGTTCGAATCTGGGCAGTGTGGTCACTGAAGCCTACATATATGTAGCAACAGAAAAACTATGGGTATTTGCATCTATTATTATTTGATCTATAGCAGTGCTACTATTTTTGGATGTTCAGGTTGGTGTATTTATGTTTGTTTGTAGATTGTATGATTTTTAGTAGATCTTAAATAGATTTTTGTTACTGGATTGTGCGAGGCAATTTATGTTGAAGTCAACGCAAAGAATAATTTTATACTTTCTGCGTTTTTGAAGTTTTTTTAGAATAACTGAGGTTTTTTAAAAAGATTTTCAAATTCTCAGTTAGGCTGCGATATCTGCACTAAACCCATGTTTTTGTTGCAGTAAAGTCACTGATGAATATTTCTAAGTCTTTTTCTCTGATAAGATGAGTGTGATTGGTGTAGGGTACAAAACTAATAAAAATGCATGTCCCACCATATGCATGATGTGCGTTGTTAATATTTCGAGCTGCTAGCTAAAGGGAAGCCTGGTATGTGTGTTATCTCATTCTTTGGTCAGCCAGTGTTCTGTAAAGCACAGTATTGAAATGTGGTTGAGCTTCTCCTCAAGTAATACTTTTATATCAGTGAGTTTGTTATTCTGTGATTGTGCATTTTTATGAAGAATGTGAAGATAGTTTTTATTTTTGTGTATTGTCCATTTTCCTGCTGATGTTTGCTGCTACAGGTTATAGATAGAAGTGAATTTTCAGTTGCGACATAAGTTGTATTTACGGATGGGACAGGGAGTAGGAAGTGGAGTGAAGGAGGTGGAGAGGTTGAGAGAGGTGTGGAGGAGGGTTGGTTGCTGCTCTCCAGGCAGGTCCGAGTGCGCCTGCTTGAACTCGGCGTCGTGTTGTGGCTGCTCGGGTTGGGTGTCCTGTGGCGCTTGCTCCGGCTGAGCGCCATCCGGGCACTGCCCCGTTAGGCCTGCCGGAGGCGTCTCCTGTCGCGGCTGCTCCAGCTCGAACGACCCATGGTGTTCTGGATGGCGGAGGTGTTCTTGCTGCTGCCGAGAAGGCCGCCTGCTCCCCTGCAAGAAGGAGTATCAGCTGTGTCGCTCGGAGAGAAGGTTTCTGTGCCTAAGTCCCCCGGGCTGTCCAGGTCCTTCTCCGGAAAATGTGGCCGCAACTGCTCCTGATGCCTTCTAACCAGTCTGTCCCTAGTCTTGACCGTATAACACCTTGATCTTCCTACTTTCACTACCGCCAAGGGGATCCAATGAGGTGAATCCTTATGCGTCTTGAGCATTAACCTAGCGCCCTCTTCGAACCTCGGCTGCTCAGATCTGTACGTCTTTTCCTCGGGCAAAACAGACAATAACGTTAGAGGTTGTCGACCATGAAGCCTCTGCGCCGGACTAGTTACTTCTCTTCCCGGATGAGCTCTGTATGATAAGAGCTCTAGCACTGCTTCCTGTTGATCCCTGCCTTCAAATTTCGCCTTGTTCATTGCACTTTTGAAAGTTTGTACAAAAAGCTCTGCCTCCCTATTGGAACGCGGATGAAAAGGAGGGGTCAGAATGTGCTCAATGCAGTTGGTTTGACAAAATTTCTGAAACAACTCCCCCGTAAACTGGGGCCCGTTGTCTGAGACTATTGTTGCCGGTAATCCCTCTATGGAAAATACTGACTGAAGCGGTCGAACTGTGCAATCCGTCGTGGTGCTAGTCATGCGAATTACGTAAGGGAAACCTGATGAAGCATCTACTAAAATTAACCACATACTTCCTTGAAAAGGGCCCGCGAAGTCGATGTCGATTCTCTCCCAAACCTCCCGAGGCTCCGGCAATTCCTGAAAACTGCTTCCTGGACTCTTCTGAAAAGCCTGGCATGGCTCACACGATCTGACCCTGGTTTCTATATCTCTAACAATGTTATGCCAGTAACAGTATTTTCTGGCCAGCTGTTTGGTGAGGACAATTCCGCGGTGTCCCTTGTGCAATGTGCTTAGGACCCTCTGTCTCAAGCTTGTCTGAATGACCACCCTCACCTGGTCCCCGGCTTCGAACAGCAGGACTCCTGTTCTAACTTTCAACCTCTCCCTGATCTTCCACAGAGGATTGGACTCCAAATTATCTGCGGGACTCCTTTTACCTGACCCGATGAAAGCCTCAGGGATTGCCAGTTGAACGTCCTGGTCGGTCTGCGCGGCTATCGCCCGCTGGTCCAGGGGAAACTGAAGAACTGCTTCCTCTTGGAGCTGATCTAATTGCAGACATTCCAGCTCTTGTTCGTCGAACCTATTATCTGGTCCCACCGGTAGCCTGGATAGGGCATCTGCATTGCCATGTTGAGCTGTGGATCTACACATAATGCGGTAATTATAATCCGACAGGAACAGAGCCCATCTCTGCAGCTTCCGCAGTGTATTATCCGGGATCTTGTTCGGATGAAACAACTCCACCAGGGGCATATGGTCTGTAACGATCACGAACTTGTTCCCATACAAATATTCATTAAACTTACGCACTCCAAATATTATTGATAGTGCCTCTATTTTCAATTTGAGCTTACCTACGCTGATGGATATTGAGAGTTTTGGACGCAAACGCGATAGGGTGTTCCTGCCCCATTTCGTCTTTCTGCGACAACACCGCTCCAATCCCGTAGTCAGACGCGTCCGTCGCCAGGATGAGGGTTCTGTCTGGGTCGAAATGCCTCGGTTTCACTGCCTCCACGAGTGATTCAATTTTTTTCAAACGCTCTGCTGCAGGCTGGTGACCACAAAAACCTGGCGCCCTTCCTACGTAGAGCGGTGCCGCTACCTCGGAAATGTCTTGAATGAACTTGGCATAATAATTTGCGTCAGACATCGCTTAGACTCCTCGTCTAATGGAAGCTGTAAGTAGGCATTCCGAAGATCTATTTTAGAAAAATATTTACCCCCAGCTAACTTCTTGAATAATTCCTCTGGACGGGAAATAGGATATTTTTCAATCTCGAGCTGCGCATTCACCGTGGATTTAAAGTCCCCACACAAACGGCTGCCCCGTCTGCTTTCTTCACCACTACCAACGGCGTAGCCCAAACACTAGTTTTTACTGGCGTAATAATACCAAGATATTGCAATCTCACCAATTCGCTATTCACCTGCTCCCGCAGTGCCAGAGGAATGGGCCGCGCTTTGCAGTACCGAGGAACTGCTCCGTCTTTCAGCTGGATGTGTGCTTCCCAATAGCTGGCTTTCCCGAGACTATCCTGGAACATTTTCAAATTCTTTGCCCAAAACTTCAATTTCGTCGAAAGGTACCGTTTCGGACACCAAATTTATCCGGTCCTCAATTTTGAAGTGGAAGGCACAAAACACGTCCATCCCCATCACATTGGTCGTGTCTTCCCTATTCACCACTGTGATAGTTCCTTCTCGGTGCACTCCCTTGTAACCAATCACTTCCCGAAAAATACCTTTAACGTCAATTTTGTCTTTGCCGAAAGAACACAGGTTTAGGTTAGACCTACTGCACTGTGGTACCCCTTATCTGCGATATGTTCGCAAATTAATCAAAGTGACCGGTGAACCTGTGTCTACTTGGAACTTGATGTTCTCGCCTGCTACCTCCAAATCCACGAACACTTTGTTTTCGTTTTCACTGCTGATCACCTCATTTACCACATTTACCTCCATTTTTTGCCTTCGTACCTGAGGCCCCCCTTGACTTTTTTGACACACCGACTGAATGTGACCTGTTACTCCACAAAAAACATTTCGCATTTCTGAATTTACACGTATCTCTGCAATGCGACGCTCCACAGAATCTGCATGACTTGAAGTCCGGTTTCCGCGGGCTCTTTGCTTTCTGTTGCGATTCCCTATTACCCTCTCTATTTCTTGAAAACAGCATTACTTCCATAGGATCTGCTATTTCTTCGCTGCTCTCCTGGTGATTTCGAAAGTTGTATTTTGGGATCTCAGCCAGGGAAGGATCCTCCAGCCGCATAGCTTCCATTCTCACCTTGTCTTCCGGGGTATGTTATTTTTTTTATTTAATAGGTAATTATTACAGGCAAATTAAAAATCTTGATGCAATGTGGCTAGGCCGAAGGCCTTTAAGCCATTACAATACCTACATTCTACAGCGTTCTAACCTTTCGAATTCTGGTATTCACCCCAAATGGTCTCTCCTTTGCATCAAAGCCGCGGAAAAGAGACCATAAGGTACAGCTGAGGAAAAAACCCCTGAAGGGGGAAAAACCTGCCGTCAGAAGCCGAGTACATGCTAATCTATCCGGTTTTTAAACCATTTATTTATTTGGCGCGGGCGTCAGGCATTCTCCTTCCAGTGTTTGGCCTCCTCCGCATCTGAAAACAAACAGCACCACAGAAAATCGTCCGCACCAACGCCTCTGCCCTAACATTTCCGATTCCTACTTCCCTTCGCCTCCTAATGTGTTTTATTTTAACCGTTTCCTTTTATTTTATTTTAATTTAATTTAATTATAATTTATTTAACTTATTTTAATTAATTTAAATTAAATTTATTTAACTTATTTTAACTAATTTAATTTTAATTTATTTAACTTATTTTAATTATTATAAGTTAATTTATTTATTTTTATTGACTTATTTATCTACTTATACTTAGCAATTGACTACAACTTATAACTTTTTTTTTTGTACTGTTTACTAACCTAACAACTTACTAACTTAATTATTGTTAGTTTATTGATTTATTATTTATTTCTCTCCAGTCTAGGCTCTGCTCGTACTAACCAGTGCTGTTTTCCCACGCCCTAATTTCAGTTTCTCTAATGGTCCGAACCTTTCCAAGAAACGTTCCTAATTCTTTCATGAAGTTAGATCTTTTATCACCTAGAATGTTTTGGGCGAGCGTTACGTTCCTATGTTGGAAGTAGTAATTTCCCATTCCCATCCATTTTCCTCTCCAAGTTTCGGTCGCATTGCAAATTAAAAGGATGTGGATCCAGTCTTCCCTATCACCGCAAAGCACACAGATGCCATTACCATTAGAGTCCTTTAATCTACGTTGCATCCACCCCCGACCCTGAACCAAGCGTATCCCCCTCTTGCGTCCTTTCGCAGTGTGTTTACGTAACGTTCGCAACCCCATAACGGACTCGCGTGAATTTGCGCAACTAGCGAACGTTTTTCGGCCGTTGCTGCCAGGATCTCTTGCCTTTTAATATCCGCAAGTCTACCCGAAATTAGCCGTTCTATCTCACGTGTTCCCCTATCTCCCACCATCTCCGGAGAAACGTCTCCCAGACCTGCACGTTCCAGTAGCAGTTTAATTTTATACGACCAGTGGCGTTGGTTGCTTCCCTGTAACTGCACTCGAAAACATCTATGTATAAGTGTGTCAGACTGTTCACCTGCTAATTTAATCCAAAGTTTAATGGGTTTCATTTTAAAATCTTTCCAAATTCCTACACTACCGACCTCTCTTAGGACTCCGGCATTTGCTGCGAATCTAGAGACTCCGAGAATTAATTTGAAATCTGTTTCGACGCTTTCTAGTCGATCTATCCTATCCACTCCCCAAATTTCTGCCCCATAATTCATTGCTGGGAGAACTAGCGATTTAAACATTGTATCGCACACCTTTAAAGGCAATTCCGGAACCCTGCGCACTGCGCAAACGATTTCTTTGAGCGCAATTCTTCCTTTACTGTGCGCCGCCACTATGTGATTATTCCATCCCCCATTCATGGAAAATTTTGCCCCAAGATATGTAAATGTTTTGACCCGGTCGATCTCGTCCTGAGCGTAAAACCATTTCTCTTTGTTACCCCAGATAAATCCATTCTTGAAGACAACTACTTTTGTTTTTTGAATATTTACTTTTAATCCCCATGTTTCACTATACGTTTCTAAGAGATTTAAACTTTTCTGTAAGCCGTCAATAGTCTCCGAACATAAAACTAAATCATCAGCATATAGTAGTCCGGGAATGTTCAGGCCCTCAATTTCCGGTGCCGATAACCACGTCAATAAATCGTTTATAAACAAGATAAACAATAGCGGTGAGAGAGGACAGCCCTGTCTTACTCCTACTGTCAATTTTATTTTTCGCGTTGTACTTCCATCACCGCACCTGACACAGAAATTTACGTCTTCGTACATGCTCTGCAACACTTTTAAAACTTTACGTGAGACGCCTAGCTCATTAAGTTTTTGCCATAAAGCTTTCCTATGGATAGAGTCAAAAGCCTTTTCGAAATCTACAAAACTGCAATATAAGTGGCCCCGTTTACGCGCAAGCGCCTGTTTTACTAGGGTATCTAACACAAAGATATTGTCGGTAGTCGCGAAGCCTCTCCTAAAGCCTGCTTGCAATTCTGATATTTTACTGTGCTTTTCCGCCCATTCACTCAGTCGCCCGTTGAGTATTTTACAAAATAGTTTGCTCAGCGCTGGTAAAAGACTAATTCCGCGATCATTATGTGGGCAATTTGTATCACCTTTATTCTTAAAGACCGGTTGGAGGATCGCTGTACTCCACGTTTCTGGATACGATCCGGAATCAACTATTGCATTAAATAAATCCAGAAAACACTCTGGGTCTATGTGCCACAATTCCGAAATAAATTTTGTAGGAATGCCGTCCGCGCCGCCTGCCTTTTTATTATTCATGGCTAGCATAGCCCTGTTTACTTAATTCCAGGTTATAGGTTCGTCTAATTCAGGGACACCCCGGTCCGTGATAATATCTATCCCTGTTTCAATATTCGCTATTGTGAGCGCCAGTGAAAAGTACTGCTCCCACGCGTCTGATGAGATTGCATTACTTACATTTCTTTTATTACGCAGAGATCTTATAACGTCCCAAATTGATCTATTATGATCGTTTATTAAAATTGACTCTATTCTTGCTGTCTCACTCTCCTGCCAAGATTTCTTCGATTTCTTAATTGTGGCCTCGTATTGCCTACGTAGTAACAAGTAACTATGTCTCGCTTCCGCAGTTCCACTGTTTCTGAACATCCTTAAGGCTACTATTGCTTTACGCCTGCTCTCCCGACACTCCTCGCTAAACCACCCTTGGGTCAGTACCCTTCCTCCTCTCCCCCACATTCGCATGCCCTTCCCTGCGCGGTAGAGCCGCCTTTCTAAATTCTTTGTTTGCCTCTCCGGTGACCGCTCCTCACGTGACCACCCTGCCGAGTTAAGAATAGACCCTGCAAATTCCTGTCGCTTTTCCTCTTTCCATACAAACCGTCGTCTGGCTATTGTGACGTTCGTTGCTCCCGCCCGCACCACTGCCGGTGGCAGTTCAGTAGCATTTACTGCTAAATGAACGCACACAGGCAAATGGTCGGATTCTGCCCGTAATTCTATTCCAAAATCTAATAAATTGTTTATTCTTTCATGAGACAACAGATCATAATCTATTACACTACCTCCATTCCCACTAATAAAAGTTAGTTCCCCTTCAGTATCCTGTCCATAGTTGCCATTTAAGATTTCGAGATTAAATCTCTCGCATAATTCTAATAATTCCTGACCATCATTATTGATGACTAAGTCTTTGCTTTTTCTAGAATTAGCTCTCGCTTCTTGCCGATCGAACTCCGAAAATACTTCCTGCTCATGGCCAATTCGAGCATTCATGTCACCTAAGACTAAATCAGTATTCGGATACCTTTGCTTCAACGAGTCTAAGAAATCATTGATTTCGCCAAAAGCTTCTGAAGAATAATAACGCGAGCCCTGTGGGTGACGGTATATATATACCATTGCGATGTCTGTATTTTGCATTACTAGTCTAATACAAAGAAAATTATCTGAGTTTGTAGCAATTTCATAAATAAATTGCATTAACCTATCCCGAAATAAGCACGTAACACCCCCCCGGGTACCTACCCCTTTCCCCTCTACGTTTTTTAGTTTTGCATATGGCTGTAAAACCAGACACATTTAACGTTTCACCCTCCTTCCAAGTTTCTACGAGACCGATTATATCAAATGTATTTATGTACCCATGGAAGTCTTGATTTCCGAGCTTAGAGCCTAGACCTTTGATGTTCCAACATCCTATTATTAAAGCCTATTCATGCCTATTTGGCGACCTGCTGGGTCCCGACTCACCGCGAGCTTCCTGCTGCTGCATGTTTGCTGCAGCCATCGCCCTCGGAAGAGGTCCTCGCTCCAGGCAGTCTGCCGCGAAGCGCCCGGGACTCGCCGAGTGCCGTGAGCTCCGGCGGGAACGCGAACGCGACCGCCGACGCGAACGCGAACGAGACCGCCTCCGCCGCGATGCCGCGGGGTCACAGGTCGTCCGCACCGCCCCAGCACGAGGCGCAGCCGCAGGCGCGGCCGCGGCCACGGCCGAAGGCGCGGGTGGGGGCGGCCGCGAAGAGGCGCCCGATTGCCCGGAGGGGGTGTCCGCCCTCCTGGGGTTCTGCCCCCTCGCTGAGTTCACGGGACCCCGCCGCCCCGCCCCCTCCCACGCCCGCGGACGGGCCGCCAGCTCAGCCAAAACGTAGCTGCGCCCTGCCACGACAAGCTTGTCGAAACGAATCGACGCCTGCCTTCCGCTCGCTTTCGCCTCCTGCAAATGCGGAATTAACGCCTTACGCGTTTGCCGCACTGCCCAGCTGAAGTCCTCACGGACGCGCACCCTGCCATTCCGGGAGAGATACTCCCGGGCTGCTCGCAGCAGCTCCTCCCGCTTCCTGAATGAAGGCAGCTTGGCCACAATCATACGCGGCTGTCCTTCGCGCCGCCGCCCGGTCCGGTGCGCGCGCTCGATATCCTGGAGCTCCAACCTGACCCCCAGCTGCTCCGCTAGATCCAGGATACATCTTTCCGAGTCCGCCCAAGACTCGTTCCGCTGCTCTGGGATGCCAGTAACAATGATATTGTTACGCCGCGACTGGTTCTCAAGGTAATCCACCTTGCGAGCCAGCCGCTCGTTGGCTGTCTGCAGCGACTGCACTGAAGCCTCTGCCGACGTAACCCTAGCCTGCAACACATCGATTCTATCAATAAGTTCCTTATGGTTCCTATTGATCGTTTCGATGATATCGACGTTAGTAGGGGGGCCGGGATTCAGTTCCACCCCGCCGATCGCCAATAACATCGCCATCACCGCCGCGCCCAGCACGCTCGCATGGAGCCCCAGCCCCTGCGCTGTCCCCCGGGCACCGCCACAGCGCGGCAGGTAGCCCCTCACCCAGCGGCCGATAGCCGCGCGCCACTGCTCGGTCGACACCATCCTGCAGCAGGTAGAGCGCTTAGTAAAACACGTCCGCTCGGCTCTGCGTCTGGCCAGAGACTGTCTTCCGGGGTATGTTGCACTATCATGTCTCTGATCAATGATTCTGCAGAGGATAAACCACAAACACACTTGAAAGCACAGTCCCTTGTTAACCCTGTCAACTCCGTTCCCCACTCTTTGTGCGAGTCCTCCGGCTTGATTCTGCTTTTGAAAAAACTGTACCTTGCTGCCACCACACGAGGTTTCCTTTCAAAATGTGAAGATAGCTTCTCCATTAATTGCAGGAAATCCACTTCCTCCACTCTTTTCAACGGAAAAAGTTTCTGCAGTAGTTCGTATAACTCACTCCCTGAGATACTAAAAAAGAAAGCTCTTGTTTAAATCATCCGTGACCCCATGATATAAAAAATGCTGGTTCAATCTGGCATAGTATGAAGTCCATACATCTTTATCCGGCTCAAATTTCGGAAAACTAGGCGCCGAATGCGATCTTGGTTGCTGTTCTGGTCGTGCGGTCAACAATGATCATACCGCCTCTAACAACACCTGATTCTGCTTTTGTTGCTGCTGCTGCTGTAGCTGCAGTTCCAAAATGTGTTTCAGTACTTCTTCCATTGCTTGCTTTACCCTCGTCGCCAATTACAACCCTTATGTAGAAGGAAAACAACAGTTCTTTTGCAGTTTATTATAGTCAAGCCACCATCCAAATCCAATGTACAAGTCAGGTCGCAACCAAAGTCCCAGAAGATGAACCTATGCGAAACCAAGTTTTAGTCCGCCAGAAGAATCACACACCGTAGCACACGCACGTCAACGAGAACTCACTGTCACTAGGCACTCCATTACTGCTTCCGAAATGTCACTCTCTACCGCCCCGGACGGGGCCCTATATATACGCCCCGAGGCATCGGAGCGAGTCTCTCACTTCCCGCCTCCGTGGCGGGAAATCGAGGGGAAATGCCCCTCCGGTGACCGCCTTGCCGACGCGGTCCAGTGCCCACGGAAAAGCGCCGCCGCTTGCTCTACTCCTGGTGGCGTCTTCCCGTACTGCTCATTTCTTCTCTGGCCGCGCCCCCCGGCGCAACCCTGCAGCGGCTAGTGGACCGCAACTATACTGTCCGGTACATTGTCCCCCACCTCACCGAACCTCGTGGCACAAATGCTGTGATGCACAGCAATTTGTATTTTATTAAAAATACAAGCATATTTGCACATGATTTTATTTCGCATTATAACATATTGAAAAATTCAATGTAATTCAGAATAATTGCAATAGTTTTAAAATAAATATTCTAAAATGAAACAACTAATCAACATAAATTATTTATAGACTCTTTACGAGTTTTAAGGGCAGCAAACTTATCTATAATTTCTTTAAAATCTATGCTTCTTGCAATGTCATTTTCTATTGACAATAGAGCCAAATCAGAGTCTTTATTGGCTTATTGTTGATTGTAAATAAGATTTTATAATTGAAACCTACATCGAATACATTTTTGGCAACGTTTCGGAGGTTAAGGTTTACCCCCATCCTCAGGCCTTGGCCTTACATTAGTTTTACATAAAGTAGTAATAAACAAGTCATAGGTCTTGGATCAATAATGTGAAAAAACTGTTGGGGAAACGTTGACTAAAACACTTAAAGAAAGATGTGTTGACACCATTCTGTAGTCAAGATTAAATACACAATTTTAGGTAAAAAGTTAAAATGCTAGAAAATGTTAAAAATACTAAATAAAACAAGAGGCAAGTGCACAGAGGAGAAAGTCCAGTACTTACAAGTGGGAAATCACTTGGTATCACGAAGATAATTATTGCTACTGCTGGTGCGGGAGTTCCGACTGCGAAGGGCGTAGCGGCAGGAATGTTGAGGTTGTGTGTGAGTAATGGGAGAGGGAAGAGTGGAAAGAGGGGGAGGGGAGGATGTGTGGGGGGATTGTCAGAAGAAACGGAAGAGTGGCTACGTAAAAAAATATGGACATGGAGGCTTCTTTGGATCTAACGAAGGAGGTTGAATTTATTTATTTAACGGACAATTTGTCCTTGATCGTACAAAATCTATCAACAGACAATGCATGTTTTGACAAAATATAAAATATAAGTATAATATAGTTAAAATAAAATAACGTTATTCGTAAGTTAACAACTCGGCTTTAGCAATGGATAAAAAATTTGCATCACAAATATCGCTCTTGTCTCTGACTAGATAATTCATCAATTTACAGCAGCGGTTTATCACATTGTTTGCAGTATACGATTGATTATATAATTTAATAACAAAGATTTCTGTCGTTCTCGAATTAAATGTCGATGTTTTATATGTTATATAATTAAAAAGTAGAGGGCAATCTAGCGCACCCATAATCAATTTTCTCAAAAATATTGCATCCTGTAAATTTCTCAGTGATACCAGTGATGGTATATTCAATTGCAGTGCAATATAGTAACATTTGTGTTCAATGAACGGATCATCACAACCCAAATATCTGGCAGCTATTCTAAAAAACTTATGTTGAACAGTTTCTATCTTTTTGATGTTGTTAAAGAAGAAAGGCGACCATATCACTGATGAGAACATCAAAATAGGTCTAATCAGCATCAAATAAAGTGATCTCAAAACATCGATCGAGTGGAGATCGTGACAGGTACGTTGGACGAATCCTAAGGTCTGAATAGCTTTTGTAACAGATTGTTGAATATGGTCAGAGAACGTCATCTCAGAGTCAAATATGACACCCAGATCTCTGATAGATGATACCCTTTCCAAAAATTTAGAATCTAAGGTATATCGAAACACATTACATGCTCTAGTTCTAGTGAAAGTGATTGATTTACATTTATTGATGTTTAAATAGAGATCATTTTCGACACACCAAGCGTGTAATGAATCCAACGCTTGTTGTAGAAGTTTAGTCATCTAGTGTTCTAATTTTCAAAAAAATCTTTAGATCGTCGGCAAAAAGCAGATATTCCACCTCGGTTAACCTTTCCGCAATATCAATGAAGATATTAAACAAAATTGGGCCTAAGTGTGACCCTTGCGGTACACCTGATGAAACAAAAATTGGACTAGATCTGATACCATTTATCATAACATATTGTATTCTATCTGACAGATAGCTGCGGAACCAACTCAAAAGAGGATCCTGGATTCCATAATTTGAAGCAATGAAATGGTGGTGGTATCAGGTTGCTCGGTGAGGTTCTCTTTAGGAACGAAGCCTCCATCATGAACACTGTCAAAATCAAAAAGTTCAGAAAATCTATTGCATTTATTTTTGGAACTTAAACAATATCGACCCGTCGAGGTGGGTCGGTCCACGTCCTGACGGGTGGATGCAGGGAGGGCTCTCAAGTATTCCTTTCTTTCACAAGTCATTTTTCTTCTCCCCATTATTCATTCTCATTCTTTTATAACATCCTGTTTCCTTCTCCCTCTTCTATTTCACTGGCTCTCTCTGTATGCTGATCGCCCACCCATGTGTTTGCCGTGCATGGCGACCCGGGTCGAAGGGAATGTGTGTGAACAGAGAAAGGGAAGAATGGCCAGGAAGGGGACGGAACGGGACCTTCTCTGTACAAGCTTACGGCGCGCCGGGCCGTGAGCTGCCCGGAGGGGGAGAGAGTGAGGGCGCTGGTTGAGGGAAGAAGCAGGGGTTGTCAGAATTCAACTCACTCACATTGCACATGCTATTTAATATTAAATGTACATTATTTACACTTGCAATGACGTAAGGCGGTGTGCCTGCGGTGGTGTGCCGACGGCGTTGTGTCTGCGGCGTTGTGTCTGCGGCGGTGTGCGTGCGGCGGTGTGCGTGCGGCGGTGTGCGTGCGGCGGTGTGCGTGCGGCGGTGTGCGTGCGGCGGTGTGCGTGCGGCGGTGTGCGTGCGGCGGTGTGCGTGCGGCGGTGTGCGTGCGGCGGTGTGCGTGCGGCGGTGTGCGTGCGGCGGCGGTGTGCGTGCGGCGGCGGTGTGCGTGCGGCGGCGGTGTGCGTGCGGCGGCGGTGTGCGTGCGGCGGCGGTGTGCGTGCGGCGGCGGTGTGCGTGCGGCGGCGGTGTGCGTGCGGCGGCGGTGTGCGTGCGCGCTCCCACAAGGTCCGTCGACGGTAGGGCGCGGATGCAGCGCCTTATGAGAGCACAGCACAGAATCTGGCTCGCTTATGTCAGCCGGAACACGTACGGACTGAAAGTCCGTCTGCGTTGGACGCAGTCTGCACCCCTGCCGAAGGCAGTGGGGTTACAATGCACTCGCGAGAAAGCAGATGGGGCCGGGCTTGCGTTGTCTGTCGCGGAGAGATTTTGTTCCGGCAGAGACGGCGACCTGTCGGCGAGTGCCGTTTTGGGGGTAGAGGCTAACGGGCTAACGGGCCCTCGGGGTATGCGTAGCCCACAGCCGGGGTGGGGGAGGCGGCGGTGAGGGTGGCCAGCGGTGGGAGCGTCGGATGCCCGCGGTGGGTGCGGCCAGCGTCTAAAGGGGGAAACAATGACCTGCCGCCAGGGCGTTTGTGGCGTGGACGGAACAGTGTGTCCAGGCAGTTAAGGGGTCTGTTTCCCCAGTACTCACCTTGTGCTACGTTTTGCTTTGCACTTAGGGATACGTAGTTACGTATTTTGGGGAACATTCCTTGTAGGCTTCAATACGCTTGCTTTGGCCTCGGACTCTAGACGGGCGGTCGGGAGCTAACCCACTCCCGATCAATCGACTTGGACTAGGTCTTGTACTGAACTCCAGGGTGAGCGGGGGGATTCACGGTGGTGCAGAGCTGTTATTCCCCCACTATATCCCCGTGGCAACCCTGACACTCCGATGGAGTGTTCCCTTGTTGGGCTCCGTGGTGGGTGGGGACCACGGGGATGAATCTGATATCCATCTCATGGATACTAAACCTTCTACCCCGCCCTCTTCCGCAAGGAAGAGGCGATGTCCGGAACGAACTATTGATCTGAATAGTTTCTTTTCGAAAGAAGAAGATAGGCCAAAGAAACCTAGATTCCTCCTCATGGAATGCTCCGAGGAGGGAAAATCTTTTAAAATGGTAAGTGCTGTCCGTTTAGTGCGCGCAATTGAAGAAACTTATGAAAAGCTACAAGCTGTGGTGCGACAAAGGAATGGAACCATTCTCTTCGAAGCACGTTCAGATGACCAAATAGATAAGATAATGAAAACCAAGCAGATTGCCGGCCTCCAAGTGAAAGTGACCACTCACCCAACACTTAACCTGTGTAAGGGAGTGGTCAACCATGAAGATTTGTCTGCGGAGAGTGAAGAAGATTTAATAGCTTTTTTAAGAGCCAGGGAGTGACGGAAGTATATAGGATCAAGAGGAGGAAGTATGGGCGAGAAATCCCCACTTCCACTCTTATTCTCACGTTTAATCTTCCAACTCTCCCTCAAAAGATCTCGTGCGGTTTCTATAATCTTCACGTACGGCAATATGTCCCCAACCCTTTGCGGTGTTTTAAGTGCCAGAGGTTCGGCCATACACAGCAGCGGTGCATGACAGATAATCCAATGTGCGGTAAGTGCGGGAGAACTATGCACGAACCTGAACCCTGTGCAACTGCACCGCATTGTGTAAATTGCGAAGGTGACCACCCGGCCAATTACAAGCAATGTCCTACTTTCATGAGAGAACGCGCCATAGAGAAGATTCGAGCAGTTGAAAAAGTGTCCTTTCCTGAGGCCAAATGCCGGTACCAGGCGAGGAACCCTGTTGATCTCTCTCGCTCCTTCTCCGATGCCGTGAAAGTAAAGACACCGAGGGTAGCAATGGGCTGCCAAACGGAACGAGCTACTCCCCAAGTAGTGAGTTGCGCATGCCAGGTGTCTCCAGTGGACCTCCCAGTGGATGCCTCTCCCCTCCAAGGTGGGAGAGTGATCATCCCGACGAAATAGAAGATGGACAAAAAAACTCAGCCGTTGCAGTCGACTAAACACACATCCAACCCCCCTTCAACAGAAAATGTTAGACCAAATCTGCCTCAGACACGACCACGAAAGGCTTATCAAAGCCACGTGTTACTCCTTCCGAAACCCACACTGAGCGAGCATCCAGCCCCCCTGGCAGTGCCTGGGAGGTCTCGGCTTCGGAGGAGGCTCCCGTTGGAGAGGAGTCTCGCGCATCCGGATCCCAACGTCGGAGGAAAAAAGAAAGTTGAATTTACCATGGCTCTCATATGGAACATGAATGGTTTCTCCTCGCGACGGGACGATCTTAAACTTCTGTTATCCCGTCACAACCCTTTAATAATCTGCCTCCAAGAGACTCACCTCACCGCACCTCGACCCTTGTCTCTTCGTGGTTTCTCCCCTTACAGGTTTGATGTGGATGATGGTCTCCGTGCCCATGGCGGAGTTGCTTCACTGGTACATGATTCGCTGCTGTCTACAGAGGTGCCTGTTCAGACTGACCTTCAAGCAGTGTGTGTGCAGGTGCACCTCCCATCCCTCACACTCACTGTGTGCAATATTTACATCCCTCCAGGACTGACAGTATCTGCTCATGAACTTGTGGACTTGATAAACCAACTGCCCTCTCCGTTCGTGGTTGTCGGGGATGTAAATGCCCATAGTCCTCTCTGGGGCTCTTCCCGCACCTGTCCGAGAGGCAGTGTATTAGAATCAGTAATAGACACGGCGAACTTGGTTATTCTAAATTCCGGTGAGCTAACTCATTTTGCCGTCGCCACAAATTCGAGCACGTGTATCGATCTAGTACTCTGCAGCCCTTCTCTTGCAACTGTCCTGCAATGGTCCATCCTAGACGACCTGTGCGGAAGCGACCATTACCCCGTTATCGTCCACATTGATGGACTTGCTCGTGGGTTGGCGCGCCCCCCTCAATGGTGTGTTCGACGTGCTGACTGGCTGACATTTCAAGCGAACGTTAGTCTATCGGAGGGCGAGTTTGTCAGTGTGGAAGAAATTGCAGCACACTTTAACCGTGCTGTACTACAAGCTGCGGACATTGCAATTCCCAAGTCGACCGGCAAATCGCGACACCCCTTCGTTCCGTGGTGGAACATGGATTGCTCAAGGGCTGTTCGTGCTCGCAAGAAAGCGTTGGCGCGTCTTAAACATTATCCAACTGCGGATAACCTTATTGACTATAAGAGGTGTAGAGCGAAGGCGAGAAGAACCATTCTAGAAAGAAAAAATGCATCATGGAGAGAATACATCTCTCTGAATTGCCATACGCCACCACGTCTGGTATGGAGGAAGGTGCGTCAAATTAAAGGATATCCTTCCCCAAACTTAGTGGCAGGTCTTCTCAAAAATGGTCAAATGATCACAGCTCCAGACGCTATTGTAGAGGAACTTGCCTCTCACTATGAAAGTATGTCGAGTTCGGCAAACTATGTTCCCAACTTCCTCTTGCTTAAAGAAAGAATGGAAAACCGCACTTTAGATTTTTCGACCCGAGCAAATGAGGATTACAATACTCCTTTCTCAATGTATGAAATGCGCTCTGCTCTGATGCTTGCGAAAAATACCACACCAGGTCCAGACGAAATTCACAATTTAATGCTGCAACATCTTCCCGAAACAGCCACGCAATTTCTTCTCCGTCTGTATAACTGGATCTGGGAAGAGCACATCATCCCTACCTTTTGGCGAGAAGCCATCATCGTGCCAATTCTCAAGGAAGGGAAAGATCGATCACTGCCATCAAGTTATCGACCTATTTCCCTCACAAGCTGTGTATGCAAGGTACTGGAACGCATGGTGAATCAGCGTCTGGTCTGGACCTTGGAGTACAAAAATTTGTTGACGTCAATCCAAAGCGGGTTTAGAAGAAACCGGTCAATCTTGGACTACCTCATTTCGCTGGCAACAGCTGTTTCTACATCGTTCGTCTTGAGACATCTTGTGGCCACATTATTCGATATAGAAAAGGCCTACGATACTACTTGGAGGCACGGCATTCTGTAAACCCTGCACTCTTGGGGATTTAGGGGGAAGCTCCCTCTATTCCTCCAAAACTTCCATAAGTTACATTACATACGTTTTAATCTGTTGACAACTTCACTACTATTTTTCGCTTTAAATTGATAATCGGGTTTTAAAAAGGTCTTAAGAACATCATTTAGAAATTTGGATAATTTATAATCTGGTGAAGAAACACTGGAAATAAGTCTAAAAGGAATTCCCGGCTTGTGGACCTTGGCAAAGCCTTACGCTCTGGCAATGCCTGGCACAGAGGGATACAACGAATGATAGGTAGAAAAGGTAATGTACTTTTTATTCAGCCATCTCTTCAAGACAGTTTGAATTTTAGAGATACATTCTCGAGGGATCTCTAAGAATTTGTCTAAAGTTATCACCCGACTTCAAATTTTCTTCAACCTTGGCGTAATAAGAGGAGTTATCAATTAATGCGACAGTGCCACCTTTGTCTGTGGGAATAACTAAATCTGGATGGTTCTTGAAAAATCGTTTAGTTTGTAATAAATCTCGGTGTATTGCATTTTGCTGTTGATTTAACTTAACGGGATTATTGACATAAGTGGAAATGGAATTAACAAGGATATTTCTCGTTTCCTCTCTTTTAGATTGTGTAATTCATTGTATGTTGGTTTCGATGGATTTGATAAGTTGAAAAGAGATTTGCTGTTTGTCTTTGTTGGTAAGAGGAAAAGAAAATTTTTGACCTAAGGACACTGTTTTTTGGGCGGCCAAAGGTATTTCAACTGAGGTGAAGTTGTAGAACTTAGGGCCGAAGGTCTCCTCGGCACCTTGTTGATCATGTACGACAAAGTGATTATGTTGTTTATTCAAAAGTAACCTCTGAAACTTATCAAGTTTGTTACGACTTTCAAACAGAAAAATCCTTTTTAGTTTTGACATTTGTGTATCATAAAAGAAGTCTAGAACATCGGGAGATTAGAACATTTTCAGGACGAGTTCAGTCTTGTTTAAGGTAATTTGTAGCTTTTTCAGTAAATAATATTTGTCAGAAATAGTTAAATTCAATAGCTGGCGGTTAAAGTTAGTCATATGTCTATAATACTGTTTGGTATATTTGGGAGAATTAAAATTCAAGGTTTTTTTGAGCAGTTTCTAATAAATTTAGGCATTAGATCATGATGTTTGCACATAGAGAGAAAATAGATTTGAGGCTGGATCTTCCTAGACTGTCTCTAAACAAAAATTTGGAACTTTTCTATATTCAAACATTAGTAACAGACAGCCTATTTTGATATTCTAAGATTTTATAATCTTTAATTTAGAGAAGCTCCTTTCATATTCAGCAACAGAAACACGAATTGTAAGAAACAATTTCAAACTAAGGAAAAGATTTGGAAGGGATTCTACAAAGTCCCACTCTACAATAAAATTTAACATTCTGAGGGAAGATCAATGTTCAGCTTCTTTTAGATCGTAATATATATGACTTTCGTTATTTTGACTTTTTGTTTCATCAACACTTCACTCATTAAGATGAAGTACTCCTCAAGATATACACATTGACCATTGAAAAAAGGCGCCTGCTCCACAGGTCGTAATTTTATAACTTTTCTTTTCTTAGCTTTTATATTATTTAAATGTGCATCATATGTGATTCATATATCCCTATTTCTCTGTGGAACAGAAAATGTAAAGTTTTTTGTAGGAAGTGTGACCGAGTCTCTCTTCTTTATGAGCATTGCATAAATGCTGTATATTTTTTAGGTGAAAATTGTTGCTTAAAAAGTGTTTAAGCAACACCTTTCTCATAATATCTTTTTCTCACCTGAAAATTGATGTACAAATACGTGACCAACAGAAAAATTAAAAATATATTACGTTATTTTTTTAGGAAAAAAAAAAATCTTATTGTTAAATTCCTTGGCGGCCCCTGGGCCAGGTCCTGCTGGTCTGGGTGGATGTTACGCCACAGTGACAGAACAAAAGAAAATTATAAAATGTTATAAATTCTACCCATAACTCAATTTTCGCCAAAAACCGAGTTATCTGTTTTTTCCTAAAACCCACAGATGTATTACACGAGTGTATAATATAAGATACGGTCATGCGGGATTTAATTATATATTTAATTTAATTATACAAATGTCACTAGGTAATTTAATTAAGTATTTTTTCCATGCATTAGATGTTTTCTTAAATTACTCTAACTTTAATCTGCAAATCATGTTAATGATATCCATGGATTTTTAGCATTTGGTCAAACATTCTTTATAAAATATTTTAATTATCGTAAAGATTGTATGACTGAATTCGTTTTTGAAAACTAACTGAACATGAAGAATCCTCTTATTTATTTTTTATTTATTTAGTTGCAATTATATTTATTATATTTTATTTTTTGCACTTACCTTATAGTAGACAATGCTTGTTTCTATTAACACACAACACAATTATGAATTTTTCAGTTTTTCGTAATATTTAGGACTTTACTCACACCACAATACACGAAATAAATTCCAGCTTTTGACATACTCTTATTTTCTCAAAGTCGGTCTCAAGACATTTCTATTCAATTGCTGCCATTAATAACCTTCAATCGATATTGTTTCAACAAGAAATTTGATGTAAATAATACATATGATTTTGTGAGTATTACCTCTTATTCCCATCAATAGTTCACCCATTAAGAAAAAGTAATCGCTGAAATAGAGACACTTTGACTATTGAAGAATAGGCGCTTTCTGCTTACAGTTTTGCGTTTTAGTTCACATTATTTCTAGTCTTTGCTTTCTTAGTATTTATGATTTAAATGTATATTTATTAAATAAATATAAATAATTTTAACTAAACCATAAAAATTATATAATTCCATATATAAAATATTCAAATTACTAAAACTAACAAAACTCTCTATATATAATTTTGAAGTAATTGATTTAAATTATATAATTCCAATTATAAAATATTTTAATTGGTGTCCCCTAGAATGGCATCACCCGAGTGCTCCGCCCCTCCTGTCCCCCCCACTCACCACCTGCGCCACTGGATATGTTACATTAAAGAAAAAAATTCTTTCTATTTTCAGTTACACTGAATGGCTTAGTCCCGACACTTTCATAGACTATCAATATTCCTGGTCTAGGAGTCGAAAACAAAAACTGCGATGAAGACCTGCAGACAAGTAATGAGGCCAAAATGCACAAAAAACTATTTTTGATTGTCTTCTCTGTGCCATGAAACAATTGTCTATTTTCAAGGAACTTGGCATGGTGATGAATAATATAATTTTCAAAACCTGGAAAAGTTTCCCCAGTTTATGATATGGGAAAATGAAATCTTACATGACAACAACTATTAAGCATTTTTGTACAATATTTTAATATTATCAATATTAAAATTCTGTAATACTTTTATTTGTTAAAGTAAATATGGTAATCGCAGTAATCTGGGGAGTCTTGACATCCCTTCACCCCCTATTGAGATGTAACAAAATAAAAACTGAAAAAGTGTGGGTAATTTTGAAGTATTTGTTGATTTACCCCTCATTCAATATTCTTGGACTTTTCAAAATCTTACTACCAGCATGGAAATGTAGAAGAATAAAGTTCAATAAAAGATTGAGTATAGCAAGAATGTTCTGTTGTAAATACTTGCATTTAAAAAATGCTACACAAGTAGTATATCCCAATATTAAGATGCCATCTGAAAATTGAAGCATGTCTGATGCATTTTCATGTGACTTGGATGACTTGGATACATCAATGTTTCAACAGACTTAAAAGAAAAGACGATGTAAAGAAGAGATTCTGAGAAGGAATGGAGAAGATTATTTCACGAGAATTTTTTCAAAAATATCCTTAGCATAAAGTGCAAAGAGATGGAATATACAATGTAGGAAGGTGAAGTAACTAAAAAATATTTCAAAAGTAGATCATGAATGAATGCATTGAAGAAATAATATGTTTTGGGATTTTTTGTTGTTTTATTGAACTGGATATAATTAAAAGTATAAAATGTAGTATACATTGCGTGAAAATTTTTTTTCAAGTAAGTGTACATATATTACTTCCAGTAGGAAGTCGTGGATACATAAATATGTATCTTACATGAGCATGAATTATTAACACATAATAACACAAGAATATAAAACTTTAACATAATTTGAAAGTGTCAGAATATTTTAAAATAATAATTTTTTACGGTATGAAAACCTTTACAAGCACCCACTTGCATGTGAAATTTTATTGTTGCTGGTGTATTAATAATCATTATATCTTCACAACATAAATTAAAAATTGCACACAAATCTGAATATTAAAATCGATTTTTAGTTACTCTTTTATATATCAGGGTCTTTTTACCTTTTTTTTAAATTTTTTTTTTATTTTTTATTTTTTTATTTTTTTTTAAAGTGTCTTAAAGAGATTCTGTTTTCTTTTGTCAACAATAGAATACATGTGAGGACACTTTTTGAGATCCATAATATTCATGGTTTTCAGCACCTCCTTACTCACAGTTCCAACCGGAAGATTGAATTCGAGCTCATCACCCAGTTCTAAACCCTTGTGCACATCCTTCAACAGATTCAAGATAAGGTCTGCAGAATAAATATTTTTTAGTATGACTTTAGCATCAGCTAATAATTCTTGAGATCCAGATGATGTTAGGTTCATAACTTCAAATAACACTTGTAGTGGAATTCCTACATGCTTGGCAAGGGCTAGCCCCTCTGAAATACCAGAGAGGATTATACCATGCATGTACTTGACAACTCTGTTAATTTTAGAAAATTCTTCGATTCCTCCAGTATACAAAATTTTTTTTGCTAAAGGTGCAAATTTATTTAAACATTCATTAAATAAATGTTTGTTACCACAAGCAGCAAGAGTAAGTAATCCTTTCTTGGCTAACTCTTCACCACCATATGTATGTATTTGAAGATATCGACCCCCTTGGCAACGAATGTTCTCAACAAAACACTCTGGAAGAGAATTTTCATGGGTAACTAAATCCACAATTCCTGTGCCATGATTTATAAAACAATAAATTTGGTTGCAAATAAGTTTCATATCAGACTTCCCTGAAGATGAAAAAATTATAATTTCAGCCATGTTCACAACATGCGAGGGGGTAATGGCATTACAGGCCCCAGACACAGAATCTCTACACGCACTGTGTGTGTTATCCCAAAGAACAACTGGGCAGCCACTTGCAATAAAACCCTTAACGATAGGGGAGGACATTTTTGTCAGACCTATAAATCCATATTTAAATGGTTTATCATGGGCAAAAGCAGTGTCATCTGCTTCTAATATAAATATGTCCTTGTCACTCATCTCACATGACAGATTTGTGTAGGATTCATGAATTACAGAATCATCCATTCCCATGTTAGTAGGACTCTCGGCGTTTGTAACTGAAAAAATATTAAATAATACTGAAAATACATCTAAATAATCCGAGAATGAAAAAGTAACCAGCAAATTATTGAAACTAGAAATTTATTTCACGAACTACTAAGGCATTAGTCTTGTGTACAGTCAAATCTCTTAAAACTTTGATAACCACAATAAACTATACGCATTCTTAAGGTATTTTTTCTTCCATTACAAGACGTGAACTAAATCAATAATTTCTAACAACAGTTGAGTATGCTGATGTTTTAAATTGTTTTACCTGAAAGTTGAATTGAAGTTGCATCTTCTTCAGACAAGCTGTGAAAACCAGTTCCATGAATGTTTTTCATCTCAGCTCCTATTTCTAAAAACAAAATAATTTAAAAGGAAACAAAGTAATCTGATAGTATGTTTCTCTGCCAACACAATGTACAGTAGAAGGCATAGAATAAATTTATCAAAATTTTTCTGTTATAAAATTGGTTATGCAATTTCATACAATCTTTTCTGCTAGAAAATACTAAATGTTAATAGTATTGATATTTAAGATGCGAGGAATAGAGGTACTTGAGGTAAGATAGTACTATGCCATATTTTGGCAAAAATTAAGAAAATGCCATCTATATGGGGTCCCAACTTTCTCTCTTTTTGCAAGTACTATTAAATTTTGATGACAAATGATGGAAAGAAGCAGTGCAGTTTGTCATAGACAAAGGGGGATTTAGGGGGACAAAATAATCGCCCTTTCCAAAAGTCATTATTTTTTGTGATTATTACCAATTCAAAACAATTACCCCTCCAAAGTATTATATCACTCCAAATATATGTATACATTTTTTATTTCCTGCTAATAATTTTTAAAAAGTTAATTTTTTCATTGTTAATTATGGAGTAGGAGGTGATATAAACTTGCTCCTCACTGAAATTAATACTTTCTTTATTTGCCTCTGGTTAACAATTCCTTTTAGTTAGGAGACTAGACATTTTATTTTTAACACAATTTTCACTCTCGAGTGACATAGGACTATCTGTTCCCAAGCACTTTTATTTTTCCTTCTTTAATTCAGCTGTAAATATTTGTTAATAATAATTCCATGAAATAGAAAACACCTTGCATTGGCATTCCTCAATGGTATTAATTACAGGGGAGTTTAGTTAATCACCTTCTTGGAAGATGTAGGTGCTCTTGAGAAGTTGCACTTTTTGCACAAGGCATTAAAACTTATAGGAAAGACTTTTGAGGATTTGCTGTTGGAAGCTGTAAAGTGTGCATCTCATGTCATTGTTTATATTTTGGTTACACTGTTGAATGCTATTTGCAATGGTCAATATAAAGAGAAAAAAATTATAATAATTACATCACAAGTATTTACATATTGAGATTTTAATATTTTATTATTACATTATATATTATATAAATGTAATTAAAGTAATGTATATCATATTATTATATAATCATATTATGTTTTATTAATTATGGTTTTAAGATAAAAGTTGTAAAAACAATGGATTTTCAAATGCAGAACGACTTTTATTCACTGGAGGGAACTGCAGGAGAATATTCTTTTTAGGACTTGGCAAATGTGCGTCAATTTCGAAAACGAATATAGAAAAATTGGATTCTTTGGAAACATTGTATTTGAAACTCTGAATATGAAAGTACTTGTTAACGATACTTTATTGACGAAATGCTAATGTTATATATTTTAATATTCGTTAATTAATATTTAAAGTTAATGGAATGTTATATATTTATTGAATTTGCGGAATCAGGATACTGCACCGAAAGTACTTGTGGCAAAAATCTACTAAGAGTGCAGGAGTGGCTTCGTAAACCTTGTTCATTAATGTATTTGTTATAAAGTTTTCTAAGAAAGTAATCTATTAAAATTTGATTACCCAAATTATAGGCCTGGAAACATGAGTAAACGTAATCTCAGATTTAGATACTAGGGAAAAACATTTGAGAATTCACTTTTTCGTGTTGAAATTTACCGCATGTTTTGAATCGTGATTACAAGATTGCATTATTCGTATTTCCGTCACACTCCATCTCACATTACACATCTCTTAAAAAAACAACAACAAAAAACAATGAATATTAGTCTCACCTTTCTCCCTTGTAAGGTTTTCAAATCGTGAAAAATTGATTCTCCTCTCAACTTATCGATCAGTTCACGAATTCCCCGAGGTCGTGAATCACCAATCAATATATCGATTTTGTTACGATTATTCCAATCAACGTAGCGATCAAATTACGATTCCTCCAATCAACGCATCCAATAAACCACCATATTTCACCAATAAACTAACCGATCACTTCTGTAATTCAGTAATCCACGGATTGAATTACTACTTCTCAAATTAGCAGTCTGCAGATCGATCAGCCCATGCATACACCAATCCACATATCTACAATGCTCGAAACAATCCACTTCATAAATCACCGATAGAAAGAATGCTCGAACGCATTTTCTCAAGGAACATAGGGCCTACAGATTTTTGCGTGGCCATTTAGACCCTGACGGGAGCATGTACTAAAAACACTAGCGCCCCTGTAGTCGTTTGGCTGGAATTACAATAGAAAATGTTTTTGTGTGTATACATAAGATCTCCAAATTTACTTGTGATTAATTCCGTCGCATTGAAATCCATCTTAGGTAATTGCTTCTCAGATAGAATATAATGGTTTTGTGTAATTTTGTACGACGTAAGTTTTAAATTTTCTTTTGCGTAAACAATTAAACTCAGGTGAAATATATCGCGTTTTTTTTCTTCAGACAAAGAACGTTGTAAGTATCTAATAAAAGTCGACAAGATTGGAGCGAGTACCGCACACGTGACAGCCCAGAGGAATGTCAGGAGAGCGGCGCATGAAGGCAACTGCCCCCCCCCCCCCCGACTGTCAGTTGCAACGTCGCGCGAGTCACTGAGGAAGATATTCAACATAACGACTTTCTTCTTCAAAGGGCGGAAAACCAGTGTAATAACGCTTAACTCATTCTTATTTATTTCTGCAGTCACCTCTGATTTAAAGGAGTTGAATTATGCTTTTCATAATTATTACATTAATGAATTTACCAATATTTTTTTGGGAGACCGGGCAAATGTGGAACACGTAAGATCTGATGTATCTTTTCCCAGATTAGAATATAACGAAGTGAAAAGTTTTTCATCCTGTAGAGAGAAACATCATTTCCGTCAGGTTGTCGGGTAGTTGAATTTTTAACATGTGTAGATGTATGTGTATGTGACTGTATGTGTGTATGTAGGTTTGGGTGGGTGGGTTCAATTTTTTATGGAATGTTGAGGGATTAATTTTTAACATATTTTGATTGTGAATTTTTAACACAAGAGTTTCATAGATATAGATCATAAGAATTCATTTCTACTTTTTGGTATTCGTACTAATACGTAACTATATACGTAGGACACACACAATGCATGCATACACTCTCAGAAAGTTATGCAGTGCTGCAGAAAATAGATAACGGCTTTTTGACGAAAATACTAGAGTGGGGGAGGGGTTAATAGCAAAAATGCGCTTTCTCTAAAGTTCTGACCGCCTGTCAAAAATGCTAGCGCTCTTACCTTGCCCAAAATTTTCACAAAGATGGATATTCCTCGATCAATCGGGCTGTTTCGACCCCTTGAATTAATAAATGATCTCTTCACAATAGATCCTTCACGAAATTAAAAAAAAAAACACTCAAAAAAGGCTCTAAATGGCCCGTCCGACCGGCCGAGTGTTGGGTCGTTTGCCCGCCCGTCAGTGAAGAACACCATCTCCTTAAACCATGGACTTAACGCAACTTCATTCCGTGGTACTAGACGCCTGAGAAAGTTCTTAGGATGGGTCCTTCGGATGGGTCACTGCCACTCAGTATCCGCAATAAATGAACTCCTTTCCGTGGAGAATGTTCTGGTGCAATGTGTCCTTCCTGAAAGCCATTGCCTTCCCGCTTCTCTGGAAGAGATGCTTACAAATGACGAATCCTCTCCCCGCCAGCTTTTAGCGAAAATTGATTTTGTAGGTAATCTGAGGGGAGAGGGTTTTACTAATTCTCATATCTTTTATTTATTAAAATTTATGTGTCTATCTGGATATTTTGGCCAGATTTCACTTTTTACTTGTCATGATTCAACGTTTTTGATTTTCTTTATGCATTTTACTTTGTTTTAAAAATCTAGCTTGGCTTTATTTGCTGTCATAGGGGTTATGTTTTTACGATATTATGACAAGGGTGACACTTTCATGTTCAGTCATCAGCCTTGCATAGAATTTTTACCAAAATGTACGTTTTTTTTAAAAAATATTTGTGCGATTTGTGGAACCTCGATTTGAGACGGATCTCTTATTTTTTGGGGATAATGTAGCCCCTGAGTCATTTTTAAATTTTGTTAACTGTAGCTTCAATATTTTCGAAAATTGAAAAGTTAAAAATTCTTTGGACGCCCTCGTTCAACTGCTTCACCGAAGATAGTTTTTCGTACTATTTTTTCCTAGGGCCTTTTTCCAGCCGATTGCCGGTTACCCTTCACGTCCCGACGCAACACGTATTCGACCATACACTAGACCCTAACACACTTGCGGGTTCCTCTGATTTGGGGTCAGAAGAATGCGAGGCCCTCCGTGACAAGTACATGAGAGACGAGGGATAAAAAACTATGCCCACGGCGGGACTCGAACACGCGACCCTTCGGACCGAAGTTGGTACTCAGTTTTTCATTTTTATTTTTATTTTATTAAATTTTATTTTTAATTTAATTTTTATATTATTAAAATATTTTATTTAATCATATTTTTAATTTAATTTTTAATTTTTAAAATATTACGTCATCAGAGGTCATAAATTTTTCAAAATATTAATTTTAGTTACTTTGAATGGAATCGTAGGAATTAAGATATACTTGCCCAAGATTTTCTCAACAAGACTCCACCTTTTCTCTCGATTTTTTCCTTCTCGTTTTACAATTGAAAATGTCATAAGTCTTGCAACTCGAGGTTGTTTGAGCGAACGTGGGTTGGGTAAACGGCTGGATTTAAATTGATAGATTAATCTAACGACCACGTGTAATAGAGATATTTAAAGTTACCATTCAACAATTGAATAGATTACCAAATTGTTTAAAAATATTTACATCATTTACATTACATATTAAAGTTGAATTATGGTTTTCACAAGTGTGGTTTTCACCTAGTGTTTCACAGCTTGTTTTGTTTCACTTTTAGTTTCCTTGACTATATACTCATTGTCGGAATTCGTTATTCTTTCTAAGTTTTATTTTTTAAACCATACTCGTATTATATCAAGGGTATACAGGTACGTCAATAAAAAGGTTCGCCTCGAATATTTTCTAAACGGTTCAATATATTGAGATGCATTTTTCACCAAACTATTAAGGTCATTGGGGCTCATAAATTGTAGTCTAATTTACATTTTTGATAGAAATTTTTATTTTAAAGATACTGAACTAACTTCATTTTTTTAACGGAATACTATTTATTTTTACACGAACAGAAAAAATCTTCAGAAAACAAATTCATAAATACCTCATATGGTGGGATTTGAAGAATAATTAACGGCACAGGAGATAATGAAATCTCTCGAAATAATACGAAAACAAGGTACCTAAACGGACGTTCATGGCGCGACACCGGGTAGTTCGGTTGACTCCAAGCGCAGGGCACTGCAACGTCCTTGGCGACCATCGATCGAATTTCCCTTTCAACAAACGCCACGGCGAAACCCTCGTATGTTACGATCGTTCGAAATGCTGAGTTCCCATTTCGTCCAAACGAATCAAAGAAGTGTCACAAAATATCTTTGGCATATTCTCGTTAGTAGCATCAGGTAGATTTAAACTTTTCAGAGTTTTGAAAGGTGCGTACTCGTGTGATATGTGGACTTGAAGTGGAATCCGTAGTAAACATTACGTTGTTGGTTTTTTGAAATCATTGTGTCTCAAATCGCACTGCGAGCTCGTTCTCTCTTCAAACTGCTTCGGAATATTTCCTTCATCACTTAGAAAATCGCGCTACTTTCAGGCAACGGCGCATTCAACTGATTTGCAACATCTTCAGTAATAGAGATAGTGACACTATATATTTGTTAAGGACTTTTCAACTTTCTACAATATATCGCAGTGAATTTGCCTTAACCAATTAATAAAACTAAATAAATTTTACTGAAATTACTCGTTAACAAAAGTGAGTCACAAATTTCTAAAATTTTTAAGTCAACTGTCCTCAGAGACCACTCGCCACAGAGACATATCTCCACTTCTCTCACTCACCATCACTCAGTACATTATTCACTCTCTGCATGGAATTAACATATTTTTTAACTGGACAAGACTGCCTCATCTTGAGTACCACAGTATCGATTGTCGTGTTAAAGTCGCAACATGCGCTAGACAACTTAATTCGTTGCGTTTTCAAACGGTGAAAAAGTGGCTGTGGAAACGTATAGAAATTCAGCCGCACCGAAAACTTCCAAGCCTGCTACGACGCCGGATTTTAAAACTCATTAGTGTTTAAAATTATACATTGGATACAAAATCAACATATGCAGAATTGCTCAATTTGTCTTCTCACGATCTACCTAATCGTGCAGACTGGTGTTCCACTTAAAATAAATTGAAGTTACTCCATTATCTTTAAAATACACAATGCTATTAAAAAGGTAGTAACTAAGGACCGGATGTTTAGGTGATGCACCTACTGACAAAGCACATTGGAAGCTTTCATTTTTTACTTCTGAAATGTTATATAACCCAATGGCATTTCAGAAAATTGCTGTGCACCTAATTTGCACCTACAACACCCCTCGGCACCTAAATAGACTTTCTGCCCCCATTTCTCCCCTATTTCCCAATTTTTGCGCATACAAAAAGCCACTTATTTTGAATGTACACATTTCATGAAATATATTATTTACAGTTAAATCAAACAATGTGCAAATTATGCAGTTTGCTACACTTGCTCCTAACGTGACTCCATTTATTACATGAGAAGATAAGCAAAGGAGACACCATTGTCATTCATTACCAGTTATTGCGAAAGAACTGTCTTTTTGACCGGAAATCTTTCCAATGTCAAAGGTGCTTTAAAACGAACACCGTTAACTTCTGATGTTTTTAGTATGTTGTTACTTCACGTCTAACATATGTGCACTACTGATTGAAAATTTGATGTTTTCTCAACCGATGCCCCGACTAAAAAGCTCGATCGCATTTACCCCATCGTTAACTCAAAGACATTTCAAGCAAACCGTGTAGCCCATCGTACTGCATAAAGGTGTTGAATTGCGTTCCGTACAGTATCAGAAGTAGTTCGTGAACAATAAAACGTCGCTAATGAATTCACATTGTTGATGAAGAACGTGCTAACTACATGTCGTCCTCAATATCCTTGAATAAAAAGAAAACACTGTAGATTTCTGTTAACCACCTCGTGACTCGCTGAGAAACGCGGAGAAACCATTAAGCGTTTTATGCTGAAAACCTAAAAAGAATAATGAAATTCGTTAGTAACAATGATGAAGATGAATGTATTGTCATCGGAAAAGGTGAAAAAACTTTTGCACAATATCATTTTGGAAAGATAACCTTAGCATGTCCCTTCAAAGCCCTTGGGGCATCTACTAACGTATTAGAGGAGCGGCATCTACCAGCCGTTCAACAGTGGCGAATTTTCACAGAAGCAAAGTGTCTTTTTCTCTCTGTCTGTTTGTTTTTCTCTCTGTCTGTTTGTTTTTCTCTCTGTCTGTTTGTTTTTCTCTCTGTCTGTTTGTTTTTCTCTCTGTCTGTTTGTTTTTCTCTCTGTCTGTTTGGTTTTCTCTCTGTCTGTTTGGTTTTCTCTCTGTCTGTTTGGTTTTCTCTCTGTCTGTTTGGTTTTCTCTCTGTCTGTTTGGTTTTCTCTCTGTCTGTTTGGTTTTCTCTCTGTCTGTTTGGTTTTCTCTCTGTCTGTTTGGTTTTCTCTCTGTCTGTTTGGTTTTCTCTCTGTCTGTTTGGTTTTCTCTCTGTCTGTTTGGTTTTCTCTCTGTCTGTTTGGTTTTCTCTCTGTCTGTTTGGTTTTCTCTCTGTCTGTTTGTTTTTCTCTCTGTCTGTTTGTTTTTCTCTCTGTCTGTTTGTTTTTCTCTCTGTCTGTTTGGTTTTCTCTCTGTCTGTTTGGTTTTCTCTCTGTCTGTTTGGTTTTCTCTCTGTCTGTTTGGTTTTCTCTCTGTCTGTTTGGTTTTCTCTCTGTCTGTTTGGTTTTCTCTCTGTCTGTTTGGTTTTCTCTCTGTCCGTTTTTCTCTCTCTCTAATCTTAGACCGAACCTGGCTCGCAACTGACGCTCCGGCGTCCCACCACTCCCCACCCCATCAGGGGGGCCGTTGCGTCGGTTACGCGCAGCGGCCCTCCCTGATTGGCCGGGGTAGCGTGATCCGCCGGAGGCCATCGCGACCAGGGATCTGCTTTATTCAAGGCCGATTCAATCCAAAATACATCATATTTAAAATTTGTAAAGACAAGGTGGGCTAAGATACATAAGTAAACATTATTAGAATGACAAACTTTCTTTACAAGGTTATGGAACACAGCAGTATTATCAGTAATCAAATAAACATAAAATTCCTGAAAATAGAGTAAAGCACATAGAGCCGCTTCGAATTCTGTCTCGAAGATTCCCAGTCCCGTGGTAGGAGTCCAGGCGTCGGCTTCATCAAGTTCCGGTGCGTAATAGGCGCACTGGGTGGGTGTGGCATCCGCGTAGACCGTCACAGCGTGGGAGGTGTCGTCGGCGGTGGTGACGGTGACGGGTCGTAACCGGCGGATGAAAGGAATCGCCGCCTCGGACGCGTCTCGTGTGAGGCGCGCCAGAGTGAACGAAGAGTTGGCGGCGAGGGTGAGCCACCCCAGCATACCGGCCACGGTGGTGGCGAAGCGGGCGGAGCGTAGCCAGTCCGCGGGAACCGCGGCGACTGCCCGCACATAGTCGGGGTCGGCGCGGATGCTGTGGGTCATCAGGTCCAGAATGACCCCGAGATACTTAAGAGTTTTGGTAGGCTCCAGTTGGCTCTTCGCTTTGTTGATTTGAAAACCTGCGCTGAGCAGGCGGTTGACATCCTGGCGTAGTAGCTCCGGGTCCTCGCTGAGGAGGAGGATATCGTCGTAATATACGAAAGATTGCGCGTGACACCATTGTTGGAGTGCCGCGCGCATCGCCGTCTGCATCAGGTAGGGGCTTAATGTCCACCCCATGGGCAGGCATGTGAACCTGTAGCACTCTGATGACACTATGACGCCCAGAAAAGGGCGAAAGGACGGATGGATTGGCACGTATCCGTCGATTAAGTCTAACTTCACCGCGTACATTGAAGTGCGCACTGCCGTTAACACCTGTAGGGGGAAGGCACATAGACCGGTGGCGGTCGGTAACAAGCAGTCCAGGTGGACATATCATAAATAACGCGAGTCTTTCCCCCGGGCTTGGGAACCAGGCCCAGGGGAAAAGCGTTATTAATGCAGTCACGTGGCGTTGGTTCTAGAATACCGGCACTGCACATATTGTGCACTGTATAGCGTAAGCGGGCACTCGTGGGTCGCAGGGCGAGTGGCACGATAGCCGGTGGTTGATGTTGTACTCCTGTTATGAAGAGTGGGTGGTCCACGTCGGGCGTGGCGCGTGCGTGGAACGTCTGAGGAGGGATGCTACGGAGAGGTGGCCGGCGTGGGACCGGTTCGGGCCAGAGGGACACATCCTCGGTGTCGCGTTCGTCGCGGTCCGGCTGTTCTGTGTTGTCCGGTTGATTCTGGGCACTTTGCGCATTTAAGACCGGGCGCCAGAAGGCCCAGTCGACTGGGATGTCCTGTTGTGGGGGCGGAATGCCCTGTAGCTGGTCACAAAGCTCTAGGAGTTCCGCGTAGTTAACCTCCTGTAGAGGCGCAGGGGGGCGAAGGGCGCCCGCAGTGCCGCTTGATGCGCTGTCCCTGTCCAGTGATGTCTATTGTTGTGTTGCCGCCGTCGTCGCCTGCGCGCTGGCCGCCCGCGCTGGCGCACGCGTGCGGCCCCTTGAAAAGGGCCGGCCTCGGCCCCGTGGTCGGCCGGATGGCTGCTGCGGTGCCGGAGCCAGAGTCGGGTAACGAATCTTCATCCCGAAGTCCTGGTCGTCCTCGGCGTTCGCTGCTGCCACACGCCATCCGTGGCGTAAGGCGATCACAAGGAGGCGAACTCTCTCTCGGACGAAGCATTGGTCCTGTTCCTCGAGGTCGTGGAACTGGGGGCGGAGCATGGCGAGTAGGCGCGACTCGACCTGGTCGCGTTTTGCTGTAGTAGGTAGCGCCCCTTGCGCCGTCACCCAGTCCCAGGCGGCTTCGAGGTCAAACTTCTGATCGCGCTCCTGCTGTTGTGCCGCCGTCGATAAGAGGGCTCTTATCGTATCGGCGATGAGTTGAGAAGTCTGCGTTGCCTCTGTCATTGTTGCCCTGGACGGGTTAGCGAAGTCCGTCATCACCGACTGACGTACCGTCCGTCATCACCGTCCGTCATCACCGACTGTAGAGGTTTAGGAAGTCTGAGTCAATGGCGACTGTGACTTTAGAGATGTCGTAGTAGATGAAAAGGAACTCTTTTTCGAGAGGGGTGGGAAGGTGGAGATCGCCGGGGAGGTTGTTTTCAATTTGGGTTAGGGAGGAGAATAGTTGTTGAGGGGGAATGAAGTAAGGGGAAAGGCGGTGTTGCTTTAGTAGGGACCAAGCTGTTTCGAGTTGGTTTAGGTTGGTGCCAATTTCGTGCGTCAGCGTCTGTAGGATTCTTATGTTAGAATTAATGGTGTTGATGGCCACGAGTTCTCTAATAGTCTGGTCAGTTAAGTTCTGGTAACTAGTTTGCATTCGGTTGAAGGAGGTGACGAGGTTGTTGTGGGCTATGGCTATTTTGTTAAGCAAGTTGCCATTCGCCTGGAAGTTGTAAATCGTTTGGTAAATGATGGTGGCTTGTTCGCGGATTAGGTGGATAGATTTGTTGTTTTGTTGCATGGAGGAGATAATGTCGTTTAGTCTGCGTAAATCGTATGCGTCGGCAGTTCCAAATAGCCATTTGAGGGCTGTGCCTCCAACGTTAATGAGTCCGCGTTTGTTGATGCTGTGGGTCTGGTGTGTGGGTCGGATGCAAGATTTAATGTCATTGAAGTCGGATCTATATAATGTGAGGTCGGATTTGACTCTAGTAATCTGTCTGATATTGAAAGAAGGCGTTACGTCTAAGGGCTTGGATAGAGGGGGGTATGTGGAGTTCGGGAGGGGGGAATACTTGGAGATTTGTCCTTGTAAGGTGTTGAGGAATCCGAAGGCGTTATCTATCGGTTTGTCAAAGGTGCTTAGTTTGAGGAGTTGGGCGATGGTCCATTTGTCTCCAGTTAGAAGTAAGGTTCCTTCGTGGGCGAAAGCGAGGCCTTGGTCGTAGGGAATGGTTGAAATTTGAATTTGGGGGTGAGACGAATGAGCAAGTAGGAGGAGGAAAAAGGTTGTGATCTGAAAGTGAAGAAAATTGGAGAATTAGATTTTACGTTTTCTAATAGAGTATTCTAATGGTTTTTGCATGATCTAAGGTGCATTTGGTACATTGTTGTTGTTTTGGCGAGTTGAGCGTGTAGTGCGGGGAGTGTGGTTTTTGGTTTGTGGCGGTTGGGGAGTTTTGTGAAGGGGGAGGAGGGGGTGGGTTGGGTGGATTATTTAAGGGGGAAGGTTGAGGAGGGGGCGGAGGGGTTGTCTTGGTTTGGTTTTGAGGTGAGGGAACAGGTTTTAGTCGATTGGCATGTACTATTTGTTCTTTAGATCCATTGGGGGTTTTAATAATAAAGTTTACGGGGCTTAATTTTTGTGTAATGATAAATGGGCCTTTCCACGGTTTGGATAGTTTGCGTGCTAGTCCTTTTTTGATTGTAGGAGTGTGTAGGTAGACGTGATCGCCTGGTTTTAACGTAACGGTTGCAGTCTTTATGTCATAGTATTTCTTTCTGGTTTCTGCAGCTTTTTGGTTTAGTTTGGTAACTTCGTCATAGGCTATGCGTAGTCTTTCTCGTGTGGCTTCTGGGTAGTTTTCGTCTAAGTTATAGCATGTCGTTTGGGGGCGAGTATGGTTTCGAATGGTAGGGTCATATGTCGTCCTTTGTCAAGAAAAAGTGGGGAATGTCCAGTGGAGGAATGAGGAGTGGATCTATAGGCCGTTAAAATCAGAGGAATGATTAAGTCCCAGTTTCTCATGTCTCTGTTTAGGTAGTGGGAAATCATTGTCTTGAAAGATAGGTGAAAGCGTTCTAGAGAGCCGTTTGATTGAGGATGATATGCTGCGCAGAAGAGGCGTTTGATTTGCAGTAAATTGCTCTAGTTTTTAAACAGTTCGGAAATGAAGTTTCTGCCTTGGTCTGTGAGTAGTTTTTTGGAGGTGCCGTGGGCGGGTAGAATGTGCGTGACGAAGTCGTGAGCGACAGTTAGTGCTGAGTCGTCAGGTAGGGGTATGGCTTCAACGTATCTAGTGAAAAGGTCTTCGAAAGTCAAAACGTATTTGTTGCCTAGGTCAGATTTCGGCAGGGGGCCTACAATGTCAAGTGCAACGAGTTGTCCGGGAGCTGTCGGGTGGGTGAACATTTGTAAGGGGGCAATTCTTTTGTTTGGAGATTTTCGTGCGAAACAGGAGGGGCATTTATTGCAATAGTCGGTTACTTGTCCTTTAATTCCTGTCCAGGTGAATTTGAGTGATATTCTTTGAAGTGTTTTCGAAATTTCTTGATGTCCAGAGAATGGTGCGTCGTGGTAAGCAGAGATAATAGAGAGGTGCATGAAAGAAGGGGCAACAAGCCTATCTGGTCGGTTAGGTTTTGATATACGTTCAAAGAGAAGTCCGTCAGCATCAAGGTAGTAGTTGGGGTAGTCCGGGTGTTCTGGGTTACTTTCAATGCTCTGTATGATTTTTGATAAGTGGCTATCATTTCTTTGTTCAATTTTAATTTGTGGTCTGTCAAAGATAGGTTCCGTGATGAGTGAAATTTGAGGTGGGAGGCGAGAAAGAGCGTCGGCGTTGGAGATTGTTTTGCCAGATTTGTAAGTGATTTCAAAATAATATTCGGAAAGAGTGCCCAGCGTGATAATTTTGAACTAGAATCTTTCATAGTAAAAAGCCATTTAAGTGGTTGGTGGTCTGTAACTAAAGTGAAGCGGCGGCCATAGAGGTAGACTTTGAAATGTTTTACTGCCCACAGAATTGCAAGACATTCGCGTTCTGTGGTGCTTCGGTTTTGTTCTTGTTTAGATAATTATCTACTGGCAAAAGCGATGGGTCTGTCAGTGCCTGCGTAATTTTGTGATAAAACTGCGCCGATAGCATGATTTGATGCGTCGGTTGTGAGGGTGAAGGAATTTGAAAATTTGGGTAGGCCAGAATAGGTTCTGTAGTGAGGGCATTACGCAAGGTTTCAAAAGCTTTTCGAGTTTCCGTGGTCCAAACGAAGGGGGAGTCGAGGCGAGTGAGGGCATTTAAAGGGGCTGCAATATGTGCATAATTTGGAATAAATCGCCTGTAGAATTGTACTAGTCCGAGAAATCTTTTAATATCAGTAGCATTTTCAGGTTTGGGCCAGTTTTGAATTACTGAAATTTTGGAAGGATCTGGTTTAACGCAGTTAGTATAAATGATATGGCCGTGGAAATGAGTTTCTTTTTTTGCAATTTGGCATTTGGTGGGTTTGAGTTTAATGTTGGCGGAGCGGAATCTGTCGAGTATTTCCGAGAGAGTGTCTAAGTGAGGTTGCAGTCCGCCCTTTGAATGAACAATGATATCAACATAAATGAGGCACTTTTCATTGGTCAGTCCTACAGAAGTACAGCGTACATAAGTCTAGTCCAAGTGGCTGGGGAATTAGCAAGTCCTTGTGGCATAACATTGAAATGGTATTTTCCTGTCAAAGACGAAAATGCAGTATTTTCCTTGTCAGGTTCGTGCATAGGGATTTGGAAGAATCCGCTAGCGACGTCTAGAACCGAGAAGAGAGAAGATTCGCCTAATTGGTCAATAATGTCATGAATATTAGGAAGGGGGAGGATGTCTCGTTTTGTAATTAAGTTTAAGGCACGGTAGTCAACGCATAGTCTGTATTCCGGTTTGCGTTCCTGTATAGCGTTCCATGGTGAGGTAGATTCTTCAATTGAGCCATCGTGTAGTAATTCTTGAATAATTTTATTCACGGCGGGTCTTTGAGAATGAGGGACGCGATAGGAAGCTTTGAAAATTGGAGGTGCGTTCCCTGTGTCGATTGTGTGTTTAATTAGGTGAGTTCGTCCTAATTGGTCTCCGTCTAAGAGAAAAACATCGCGGTATTTTGTGAGAGTTTTTAGAATTTGTGATTTTTCTGCTGAAGGCATGTGAGAGAGGTCAAAGTAATCGTCGAAGGTTTTTATAATTTGTATAGAATTTTCTTGCGGGGAGTTGCAATGAAACTGAGGGTTGATTGTTCCGTGATTGTAAGAGTTTTCATTATGTTTGCCATGTGAGGAGAGATCCGCGTGGGAATTGCCATAGTCATTGCTGTGTTCATTGTAAATAGAGTTTATATAATTAATACAATAGTTGATATTGTTGTTATTATTATTATAATGATTTTTAGTTCCTTTCTTGTTATATTCACTGTTATTATTCTTATAGGATCCTTTGTTTGTATTTCTTTGATTAATAGTAGAAACTTAATTTAATTCTAATTTCTTCTCTTTGGATAATTTGATATTATCATTAAAAATCGTCGTGTCTTTGCACGGAATATTAAATGAATCATCTAGAAGGATGGTTTGTGCCGGGATGCACTGTGCTAAGACAGTGTTACGTGGCACGATGATAGGGGCGGAAGTTACGTTAATTAAACGAGTAGGGATTTTCGTTTTATCAACGATTTTAACTAAAGTGGTCGCGCATAGAAGTCCGTGGAGAAGCAAGTTTTGTGGTTCTAGGACAGCATAAGGGGCGGGGATGTCGTTAATGTAAGTGTTGCAGAAGTATTCACTGCGGGGGGGGGGGTACGGTGATAGCTTCCCTGAGTCGGGCGGGGGGGTAGGGGGAGGTCGTACTGTCTTGTTGCGTCGGTGGGTGGGGTGGTGGAGGTGGAGTAGAGGGGAGAGGAGGAAAAGGCGCCAGGCCGTCTGCGTTGTGTGCAGTGCGTTCTGAAGCACGTGGAGGGGGTAGTGAGACGACCGGAGAGGGAGGGGGGGGTAGGAAGCGCCTGGCCGTCTGCGTTGGGAGCAGGGCGTTCTGCGGCAAATGAAAGGGAGGTGGGGTGGGGTTGCAATGTAGGGCCGAATTCATAGTCGACACTTATTCTGAGTGTTCCCTTAAGTGGACGAAGTATATTCATAAACAGCCCTTGAGTGAAGTCTTAAGTGCGCACTCATTCGTATAAGCGAGGCAGCTTGCTCCCTTAAGTGGCCCTTATGGTTGTCTCGTTTTGTCAGTCGTTACCAGTTTAGGTTATATTTTTACGTAGCGTTCACCTGCTGTTGAATTCGTTTTGTTGGTGGTTAGTTAAAAGTAGTCTATTAAACCGATCCATGTGATATGGATAACGACTTCGCAGAATATTTTGAGTTTTATACTCAACACATTCTGCGAAATTCAAAAAGGTATATTCGAGATGTGAGCAATCCATTGGAAATGTACAATGATGAACAGTTCCGAAAGCGGTTTCGTTTTCATAAAACCACAGTAGTGGATTTACTAGTGCCGATGATCGAGAGAGTTCCAACGACGCAAAGAGGACTGCCGATTTCACCGTTATTAAAAGTTCTCGTTGCATTAAGATTTTATGCAACGTCATCATTTCAGGTATGTTTCCATAATTTTTAACTTTTATTCATTACATTTATAAGAACTATTTTGAGTAATTATAAATATACAATATGAAGTAAGTAGAGTACAAGATACAAGTAAGTTAAGAAGTAAAATATGTAATTTAAATTGTTGTAAAATGGAATTTATTATATGGGGGTTGACATTTCAATTACATGAAATTTTGTTAATAATCCACAACGAATATTGGCAGACCTATGTTATTTTAGCTCGTTTACATTAGAGCATAAGTTAACGTTGTGGAATCAATGGTAATTGATGTTAATATTACAATCAAATAATACACATTAATAATACTTAAAAATGCACAAGACGATGCAGAGATTAATTAAAATTTTTATTTGACAATCATGGATTATATTGTTACCAAACATTTATCAGGAGTTGGTAGTAAATAAATTAGTAATATATGATACTGATATCAAAACATCTCCTCTTGTCTGTATGAGGACATAATAGATGTAGCAGAAACATGAATGAAATTTTAAATATTTGGTCAACCAACACAGGAACATTACATTAACACACTGTTTAATACATGATGGAAACTGGTTGAACTGGTCAGTTTTGACCCTACTTTAGGTCATTGGCAAGTAGAGAAATCAATTCTTTCAACAAATCAATGTTTTAATTTATTTCACAATGCAAAATAGTATTATCTACAGCATAATAATAGGAACATGCCTGCCAGTATTGGTTGTTTATTAATATAATGAAATTAATCTGTAATAATAATAATTGAATGTCAACTATGTAATTATTAATTTCAGATGGTTTGTGCTGATTTATACAACATTAGCCAGTCATCTGTGTGCCGGATAATTGGTGAAGTGTCAGACACATTCGCACGCCACATCAGCAAGTACGTTAAGTTTCCTGCTGAACCTCTAATCCTAAACAAGCTGAAATTGGAATTTTATAGGAAAGCTGGTTTTCCAGGAGTTGTGGGAGTAATTGATGGAACCCATGTTCCAATAAAAAGTCCTGGAGGGACCAACGCAGAGGTTTTCCGCAACAGAAAAGCATTTTTTTCTATTAACGTACAAATTGTTGGCGGACCTCATGAAGAAATATTAGACATCGTGGTAAGCTGGCCAGGTTCTGCCCATGACAGCAGAATCTTTGAAAATAGTGCTGTGCGTGTGCGGTTGAGCGAACGACAAATACCGGGACACCTGCTTGGAGACAGTGGCTATGCCACTAGAAAATATATATACACACCGGTCCAAAATCCACAAAATCGCCCTGAGCAAAATTATAATAGGGCTCTGAAAACTACAAGAAGTAGTGTCGAAAGACTAATTGGTAGATGGAAAAGAAGGTTTCCTTGTTTATATTTTGAATTACAAAACAAGGTAAAGAATATAACAAGAATCATAACTGCTTGTGCAGTTCTGCACAATATTGGAATTGAAAATGGTGATTTATGGAATTTAGATGAAGGCGAAGATGAAAGAAACATTATTGAAGTAGGAACACTTGCTGTACCTGAAAATGCAAATTCAAATGTGATAAAGCAAGCTTTTATACAACGTTATTTTAATAATTAATGTATTTGTACTATTTTTTTTTACATAATATACTTTCTTTTACAAATATTTTTTATTCTAGGTTTTTTTTTAATTTTGCTAGCTCCAGCATCCTTGCTTCCTCCCTAAACCTTTCTTCACATTTCGCTGTCTCTATTTGTTGCTGTAGCAGCTCTAATTTTAAAGTTTGTATTTTGTCCTTGTTTTTCTGGCACTTCAGTTGCCACTCAACAATTTCACAGCGACCTCTCGCCTCAGTCTTCCTTAGGTCGCCGATCTCCTTCTCCAACTGACAGAGATAAGAGGCTTTGTCAATTCGAAGGTTTGCTTCAGTATAATATGACTGGGTTTTTGGGTGTCTGGGGGTGGTAGACTTCGATATTTTTGCTTTGAGACTGGGAAGTGCTTGGGAGAGACTGTGTTCCTTTCAAGACTGAGCTGCTTTGTCCTGCGGAACTGCGGTCCTCCGAGGGGGAATTTGCATACACACTCTCAACCTGCGAGGAATGTGCACTTTCATTTATATCTAAAGCTCCTTCGTTCTCTTGGAGAACCTCTTCAACAATCACATAACTGGAGGCTGCCCCACTTCTAATCATTTCCACATAATCACTATCAAGTGAATTCTGCAGACGGATGTCCACTCCGCAGGAATCAAGTTCAGGGTCCTCTTCAAGAGTTCCTCCGAGCATTGGGCCACCCCCAGTTCCCATAAGCCGGCGAGTTTCAGCTGCCAACTCACTCTTCCTGCGGAACTTTATATTTTCCCACAGCCTGCGCAGTTGGTCAACAGTTCTCTGTAAATAAAGTATTCCATATTAGACCTTTTTAATTTCAAGCTCTAACATGAAATATTTCATGGTAGGTACTTACAGGGCCATTTTCAGATCTCGCATTAAACTCTTGGGTTATTTTCTCCCAAGCAGCTTTTTTTCTGTTGTTCGAAATAGCATCAGATGCTTTATTCTCCACCACATTCTTATGAAATAGGACAAGTTCTCGAAGAATCTTCTTCTCCTCAATACAATAATTTTTCCCTTTAGGCATGATTGTACAACTTGAAAAAGAAATATCACACCAATTTACAAATCACTGTTATAAATCAATAAGAGGGGAAAAATGCATTGAACATAACAAAAATACATTCAAGAATGACTTGTGTAACAAACTTACTTCAAACAATAGGGCAAAGATGAAGAAAAATTTAATTTTCCAGGAATAAAAAAACAAATACCTGCAAAAATTAGAGAAAGCATTAGATCTATGGTAGCACTCACACAAATAATAATCATCATAAATAGCTTGAGTAACAAACTTACTTCAAACAATAGGACAAAGATAAGGAAAAATTTAATTTTCCAGGAATTAAAAAACAAATACCTGCAAAAGTTAGAGAAAGCATTAGGCCTATGTGGAAGCGCACTCACAAATAATAATCATCATAAATGGCTTGAGTAACAAACTTACTTGAAACAATAAGGCAAAGCGAGGAAAGAAAAAATTTACTCGAATAAGCACACAAGAAAATACCTGCAAAAAAAGAGGGTTTTTCTCATGAATAACATTATACACCGCAAGAAAGTATTGTAAAATAGTATTAGTGGCGACACTTAACAGCATTGTGGATCATACAATTTACTTACCTCGAAGAAAGTAAACTACTTTGAAGAAGCACCACACACTAAATATTTCGCTGCGGACACAACCTGACTCGTACGCGTACACACAACAAATGGGAAGACACACGTGGTCGAAGCGCGCGTCGTAAACTCAAACGTTGGTGTCCGCCCCTGGTAAATTGGACGCTCTTTGTTCAAAAACAAGTGTGTGTGTAAACTCGGTTGCTAAGAACTTCGAAACAGCTGCCTCCAATGTCATGTTGCCACATTTCCTTTTCCCTTAAGGGAACACTTATTCCGCGGTCGTAAGGAACGTCTATGAAATACATGCGCCTTTAAGTGAACACTTATTTTGAGAAAGCACTTATCACTTAAGAGTTCCCTTATACCTTAAGTGTCGACTATGAATTCGACCCGAAACAGGCGTCAGGGCGGTTGTGTCTGGTGTTGGGCGTAAGGGGCTAGGCGAAAGGCTTGGAAGGTTGCGCGATGGGGTAGGGGGTGGCGCCAGTGTGGCGGTGGCGTCGGCGGGAAGGTGAAAGTCGTCTCTATTTGTTGTGTCGCGTGTCTCGCCAGGCGTCTGCTCTTGAAAGAGCGTAGTAGTGCACAAAGGCAAGATTGCGGAATCTAAGCGTAATGTCGCGGTGTTGCAGTATAGCAGAGCGCGTTTGTCGGATAGAAAGTCCATGCCGATAATTCCATTTACCGGAATATGTGGGGGTCGATCGCAAATGATGAAGGGGTGAGAGGTAGAAAAAAAAACATTAGCGAAGTTGATCGTGGTTGTGATTGCTCCAAAAATATTTAAATTGTGTCCAGTTACAGATTGTAAGTTGGAGTGGGGGGGGAGTTTTGAAGAGAAATAGTTAGGAAGAAATTCATGAAAAATTATCGATCTTTGGGCTCCTGTGTCGATTAAGAAAATCATATTTTTGTTAAACTAGCTGGCCCGGCGAACTCTGTTCCGCCTTAGCAGCCGGTCCCATCTTTTTCTCGCGTCGCAATCACTGTGAGAAACTGTACTATCCTTGTTGCACTCGTGATAATAAAGCAATTGCAGATTTGTGTTTTTCTCTCAAACAAAGAAGAATTTCAAAAAAAACGCTCTCATATTAAATAGATAGTTAAAAAATCTATTACGTAGCAGAGCGTTTTTTGGAATTGATTTTTGTTTAAGAGAGAAATACAAAGCTGTAATCATAGGGGCCGGCTGTTAAAGGCAATAAATAAGCAGATTTTAGAATTTATTAAGTTAAATTGTTTATTAGAAAATACAAATAAAAAAATTAAGTAGATTAATCATTCATTATTGTTCATGTATTTTGGTGCATAGGTTGCATTCTTCAGTTAAGTACCTTGTGATACACGACATTTTTTGTTTTATTATCAGGCGCAAAAACAAACAACGCAGATGATCTTCTGACCCGTGAACATACCACATATAATTGACCATGGGAAAAACATGGATATTCTAGATTGAAACCACAAACTTTCAAGGATTGGCCTTGTGATTTGTTGATGGCCATGGCGAATGCAAGACGGATCGGAAATTGAAGTCTTTTAAATTGAAACGTCATATCGGTTGGGATCACCGGGATCCTCGGAATGAGAACTTCCTCTTCTTTGAATTTTCCTTTGAGTATCGTCGCGTAAATTACATTGTTCATCAATTTTCTAACCACCAAACGCGTACCGTTGCACAGTTTTGGTTGGTTTATGTTTCGAAGCATGATTACTATGTAGCCAACTTTTAGGCGTAAATTTTGCGGTGGTAAGCCAGGCACAGTTGCTCTTGTGATTGAGAAGCAAGAAGTCGAGCCATACTAACGCGGCGCTCTTCACGTGCAATTTCTTGTTCTTCAGTCCTTTCATTAGCAATGTTTCGTATCCTTCTTGCATTACGGCTTTGTCGGGAAAGATTCGATCGTCTTGGTCGCGGCATTGTTAATTATACTTCACTTCTCTTTTAACACGCTTTTATTAGCTCCATTTGTATCTTTGCTTGATTGCTTGCTTGTTCTCCGCTGCAGAACGCTTCTGCACAGAAAACTTAGGCGAAAAGACGCGAAAACATACGAAAACGCGTGAAAAGTGCGAAAACGCATGAAAACGTGCGAAAACCCTCGAAAAGGTGCGAAAACGTGCGAAATCACGCGAAAACGTGCGAAATCACGCGAAAACGTGCGAAATCACGCGAAAACGTGCGAAATCACGCGAAAACGTGCGAAATCACGCGCAAATGTGCGAAAACGTGCGTTCTCACACAGGAACGCTGTCGAACGGGATAAACAGTATCCTATGTCCTTCTCCTGGCTCTAAGCTTCCTGCTCACCAATTTTCAGCTAAATCGGTACAGCCGTTCTTGAGTTATAAACAGTGTAACTAACACGACTTTCTTTTATATATATATATATATATATATATATATATATATATATATATATATAGATATAGATACTAGGGCCTGAATGCAAGTCGCTTCGAGTTGTCCCAGGTTGTCAGCTGCTTACCCCTGATGGGGTTCTTCAGCCGGTGTTCTTCTGCTGTTGCCGGGGTTCCTGATCTGCTACTGTTGCCACCCCCACTCCCCCGTACAGGGACGGGGATTGGGAGGCAGTGTGGGGATGATATAGGGTTAATGAGGTTGGTGGTTTTGGGTGATGGGATAGGGGTAGGATTAGGGATAGGGAAAGGATAGGAATTGGGAAAATATATATATATGTATGAATTTTTTTATTATTTTTATTTTTTTATTATTTTTTTTATTTATTTATTATTATTATTTTTTATTTTTTTATTTTTATTTTTATTATTTTTTTCAGAAAACAGTGTGAGCGGGTTGGAGGTGGGGGTTTAGGGTGGGAGGGTTGTAGGCGTAGTCGTTGTCAGTTTATGTCTTTTGTCGTTGTCGATGGCCCGTCTATTGTCTTCGTGGTTCGTCGATGCCTACTGTCACTCAGGTGATAGGGGGTGAGAGTTGGAGGATGTCAAGTGGGTGTTTTTTGCGGGAATGTCTGGGGGGGGTTTAGAGGATATGGAGGTGTGGGGTAATTAGGGGTTGGAAGGCTGGGTTGGTGGTGAAGTTCTGGATGGCGGAGATTGCGGAGTTGTGGATGTAGGTAAGGATGTGAGGGATGTTTTGGTTGGAGCGGATATCATTGAAACGGGTATACATAGGAGGGCGGAAAATGAGACGAAGGACCCTGTTTTCTGTTCGGATGATGTAGGATAGGTTGGTGGGGCATGTGGCAATCCATGTGGGATGGGCATATGTTAAGATGGATCGGATGTAGGAGAGGTAGATAAGGATTCGTTTTTTGGGGGTTAGGTTTTGGTTTGAGAGGAGGGGGTAGAGGGCATTGATAATTCTATTGCTTTTGGTGATGGTTTGTTGGATATGGAGGGACCATAGGAGTTTTTGGGAGAAGGTGACACCGAGGTATTTTACATGGGATTGCCAAGGGATAGGGATTTGGTTTATGATAAGGGGTGGGGGAGTGGATGGGGATTTTCTGTAGGAGAAAAGGATGGCTTGGGATTTGGTGGGGTTTATGGTAATGTTGTTTTCGTTAGCCCAGAGGAGGAAGGAGTTCAGGGCAGTTTGAATGTGTGAGGGAATTTTGGAGGGGTAGATCGGGGGCGAGGAAGGCAAGGTCATCGGCGTAAAGGAGGGTTTTGACGCCGGGGTTAGTGGGATATCATTAATGAGGGAGAAGAGGATCGGGGAGAGCACGGCGCCCTGTAGGACGCCGGCTTGGATAGGAAAGGTTTTGGAGATTTTGGAAAGGTGTCGGACGTGGAAGGATCTGTTGGATAGGTAGCTTCTGATGAGGGTAAATAGGTGATCGGGGGCGTAGGGGAGAAGTTTCATCAGAAGAATTTCGTGGGATACGGTGTCAAAAGCCTGGGTGAGGTCGGTAAGGATTGCTGGTATCTCTTTAGGGATTTGGAGGGGAGTGGCGACAGAGATAGCCAGATGGAGGGATTGGAGGGCCGCAGAGCGACCCTCACGGAAACCAAATTGTGTTGGAAAGATTATGGGATCGAGGATAGGAGTAAGTCGGAGAAGGATGGTTTTCTCAAGGATTTTGCCGAGGATGGGCAGGAGGCTGATGGGGCGGAAGTTGTTTGGGTGCCGATGGTCCTTGCCGGGTTTGGGAATCATGGAGACGCGGGCGGTCTTCCAGACAGTGGGGAAATAAGATATTTTTAAGGCAGGAGTTAAGGATTAGGGTGAGGTGGCGGATAGCGTTTTTTGGAAGATGTTTTAATTGGGAGGGGAGTACTCCATCGGATCCGGGGGCTTTACTATTGTCAATTGTGGCTATGATGTGTCGCGTCTCGTCGTCCGTGGTTGTCCAAGTTTGTTGCTGAGTTGGTGGTAGTGAAGGGGTATTTTGATATTTGTAGATGACTTGTGCAGGGAGTGGGATGTTGACGGGACGGAAGCGGTCAGCCAGGGATTGGGCTAGGGTGTTTGTGATTAGTTGGGGGTCGAAGGTTAGGATATTTTGTGGGGTAAGGAGTGGGGATGTTGTGGTGGGATTATCGCGCACAGCCTTGATGACCTTGTGTAGTGCGCTGGGGCTGCCTTTGTCATTGATAAGTTTGTCATATTTGTTGTCTCGTGTTGTCTTAGTAGTCTTTGTAAGGTGTGTTGGGTCCGTTTTAGTTCTTTTTTGTCTTCGTCTCGTCTGTATCTGTAGAAATGTCTTTGTAGCTGTCTTTTCTGTCTTACTAGTAGTATGTTGTCAGGAAGGATTGGGTGGAGGTTTTGGGAGTAGGTGGTGTGTTTTTTATAGGTTTTGACTATTTGGTGTGTGAGGTGTTGCACAGAGGAGTCAATGTCTTCTGGGGATTGGATTTCGGAGGGGGTTTGGATTTTTTTGGAAAGAGTGTGGGTGTAGGATTTCCAGTCAGTGACTGGAATGGGAGCGGGTTTGGGTGTTAGGTAAGGTGTGGTTGAAGTGGAGCAGAAGACAATGGGGAGGTGGTCTGAGGAGTTAAATAGGTCATATTTGGGATAGGGGGTAGAGACATGGATGCTTGAGTGTAGGATTATGTCTAATATGTCGTGTGGGCTGTCATTTCGGAGGTGTGTGGGTTCAGGGGGGCTGTTAAGTTGGATAGTGGGATTGTTGTCAATGAAGTTTTCAAATTTTTGTCCCGTCGTATTGTTTGTCTTGCAGCCCCAAAACGGTGACTTACTGTTTAGGTCCCCAGCTAGGATAAAGGGGTAGGGTAGGTTTAGTAGTATGTTGAGATAAGAGGTAGGAAGGGGGGTTTTAGGTTTTTTATAAGCGGATATTAGGATTATTGGGGGGCTGGGGTGCCTATTTGGATGGCTGTGCACTCAAGGGTGGATGTCGGGGGTAGCTGGTAGGGGGCGTGAGGAATGGATTTTCGGATTAGGATGGCCGTGCCTCCGTTTGGGGATAGGGTTCTGTCGTTGCGGTGGGGGATGTAGTTTTGAATGGAGAAGGGGATATTAGGTTTAAGGAAAGTTTCTTGTAGGAATAGTATTCCGATGGAGTAGTCTTTGAGGAATTGTGTAAGGAGAGGTTTTTTCTGGTTGATGCCGCCTTGGACGTTCCATGAGGAGAGGGAGAGGAAGCGGGGTTTGGGAGACATTTAGGGGGAGAAGATTTCTACGATTTTCATGCCAGCGGAGATAATTTTGGTAAGGATGTCCTCTGGGCCACGTAGGATATCAAGGATGGGTTTTAGGTTGGATAGGATTTTTTTAATGTTAAAGGATTGAAGGAGAGAAAACAGGTCTTTGATTTCTTGGGCGGGGGAGGTTTGGTTGGGGTTCTGGGAATTACCTGGGTTTTGGGGTTTGTTGAGGTTTGAGGTGAGGGCGGATGAGTAAGATTGGGATTGTTGGCTAAGCGGGGGGAAGGATCTGGGGCTGAATGTTGGGGGGTTTGGGGGGTTGAATTTTTCAATTTGTTTTCGGGTTTCACGAGCTTTTAGTATGTATGGACAGGATGGGTGGAAGGCTGGGTGGGGTTGGTGGCAGTTATTGCATTTTGGTAGGAAGTTAGGTGTGTTGGCGTTGGGGCAGGTTTCAGTCAGGTGACACTGAGTGCAGTAGGCACACACAGTAGGTCGTCTGCAATGGTTTCTTGTGTGATAAGTCTTTGACAATTTTTACACTGAGGTACCCGGTCGGTTGTCTTATAGTCTTGTATGTTTATCTTGTAATAGTCTATATAGTGCAGTCTGTCTTTTATCATTATTTCATGTCTGGGTACCTCAATGGTGTATATTCCGAGTGGAGTCAATTGTCCGTCTTCGTCTCGTTTTTTCATCTCTGAAAGGTAAAAGTATTTGATATTCTGCTTGTCCAGGGAGTCTTTAATTAGGTTAGTGTCGTAGTTGGGTGGTAGTCCTTTTATTACAAGTTTGTCTCGTGTCTCTTCTGTGCATCGGTTGTAGTGGTAATTTGTCACGAAGTAGAGGGCTTTTAGTCTGGGGTCCGTTCGTATCTGATCTAGTCTCTCTCTAATTTTATTGTGGGCCGTCACTGTCATTTGTTGTACTAGTAAGTCGGTCCGTGTGCATTTAACAGTCATCATTTTGTTTGATATTTTCATCAGGTTTTTGGTCAGTTCATTAGTCGAGAAAATCGATTGTAAGTCTATCTTGAAAGCGCCAATTTTGGGTTTAGTCTGTGTCTGTGTCAGGGTTTGCTGGGGTGCAGTGCTTTGGGTAGGATTAGGGGGGATTGGAGGAACTGTGGGGTATTGGGTCAGGGTCATTTGGGGTTATGGGTGTGAACCGGTTTTGCGTTGGAATTGGGGGAGGTTCTATGGTGGGAGGGGCTTTTTTGGTTTTCTTTGCGGGATAGAATTCGTTGGTGGGGTGGTGTGGTCGTCGGTCCCTGCCAGGTGAATGGGAGTGGTTTCGCCGCATGGGGTGCGCTCCTGGTGCCGTCGGCATGGTTCTTACAAACTCTGCCTCGACGTTGGAGATCCCGCTGTGCTCCATGTTGTCGTCAGGCCGCTCCTTCTTCCGTCTGGGTTCCATTTTTCTCGGTCGCCGCCCCCGGCCGACGCCTCCGGTGTTCCGTCGTCTTGAGCTGGTTTTCGGGTTTGTTCTCCTCGCCTGGTGAAAAGTGGGTGAGTTCCCCGGTCTTCTCAGCCACACAGGCGCCAAGCCGCGCTGCCACCGCCTGGATCGTCCTGCGAAAGACAACGGTTAAGTTAATGATGATACGCGAGCTGGTAGCGCCGTGCCGCAAGCAGATAACGCAAGCTCGTATTCTCGTGAGCACTGGAGATCCTCACTGCACGAGAGCTACTCGTTGCAAGGGGAGGGGGTTAATTTCTCGAGAACGAGTCCGATCTGTGGCCCGTGGGATTGTTGAAGTGGGAACCTCCCGGCCGGGCCGCTGATGGGAGGTTGTTGGAGTTTGGGTAGAATGGGAGGGGGAGCAGGGGAGGGGGTCCGGAGCGTTGGTGGGCGGGGCGTGAAATTGTGATGGCTGTTGAGAGTTGCGAAGGGTGAGGAGGGATCTACATTCTTGGGCGGAATGGTTAGGTTTATTGCAAAAGCTGCAGGTGAGTTGTCTACGGTATTTTGGGGCCTGCCAGCAATTTTCCGTCGTGTGGTTTGATCTGCCGCAATGATTGCAAGGTGGTTTTTGGTTTTTGCGTCTGCAGTTTTGGGAAGAGTGGTTATTTAATCCGCAATATGTGCAAGTTAATTTGTTATTGGGAGAAGAGGGGGGGTTAGTGTGGTGCGGGCAGTTCATGGCAGGGTGACCTGGTTGAGCGCAGAAGGAGCAAATTAAGAAGTTTCCAGTTTTTTGCTGAGCATTATTTGCAGGGGGTGTGATGGATAAGTTATTAGGGCCGTTCGTAATTGAATCAAAGGTTTTATCGATGGTTAATAGTGAGGGGGATTTCGAAAAAGATTGGAGATATATATTTTCGGCGATTTTGGCTGCGTCAAAACAAGATTTTGGGTTTGCTTCTTTTACAGCGTGGGTTAAATTGGAGGGCAGTCCGTATAAAAATTGTTTGATTAAGTGGTTATCGTCAATGGAGAGGGAGGGGCAAGCTGATCTATAATTTTTGGCGGTTTCGTACAAGCGAATGCAAATTGTTTAGGTGTTTCGGTAGGGAGCATTGTGCAGTTAAAGAAGCTGCGTCCAGCATGAGAGAAGTCAGATTCAGAAGTAAAAACATCTCGGAGCCTTTTGGAAATCTTCCCAATTGTTAATTTTCTCAAAATTTGGGGCAAGAGTGATCAAGTGTTCGGCCGTGCCTTCTAAATGAGCACGAGCGAACACGAGGCGTTCAGAGTCTGCCCATCCGGCAATGCCGGACATTTGATTTACCGTATTAATAAAGACATTAATGTCTTGATTGGGGTTTCCAGAGAACTTCCGAATGTAGTTATGGTAGGCGATGCGTTTGTCGTCGAGGATAATGGTGGTGGCGTGGAAGTCGGAGGGGGGTGGAGTGGGGGGGGGGGGAGGGTTCTCCATGCTGGGAGGGGGAGGAGGCGGGACGGTTGAGTGCTGGCCCTAAAGAAGAGGGGAAGGTTAACTTCTGCTTAAATCTAATTTGTGAGGGAATGACAATTATAATTTAGGAAAATAGGTAGGTGGCTGAAGGAAAAATGAGATCGGAGACAAGTTAAACAAATTTATTTTAATCCAATTCTAAGTTGACAATAAAATAACATTTCTGTGGGTCTACTCCCTGGACCTGCCACTTGCACAACTGTGCGACTTCTCTACCTTTATTGTATATGCGCATGTGAAATGCGCTCGGGGTTTGAATTCTGTACTGTTTTTCCCGGATGCTGCCGTCGTCGTCCAGCAACCAAAAGGTGAAACAGGATGGTTTGCCTGCCACGAAGTTGTACAGGGCCACGAGGCCCTCCTCATTGATGTTGTCTGATGGTAGGCCAACAGAATTGGTGTGCCAGTTCTAATTTTTCGAGGGTGACCTCGGAGTCCGGGTGTTGCTGTAATTGGAATAGTTTGTAAAAATTTTGAAAATCTAAGAAACTACGAAGAATTTTGGAAATCTAAGAACTACGAAGAATTTCTACGAGAAACTACGAAGAATTGCTACGAGAAGTACTGGAGATCGAGTTACGAAAAGTTGAAAGTCGTAGTACGGAGAATTCCTAGCAACTACTAAAATGGAGCGGAGTCCGCGAAGTGTTCCAGTCGTGCTACAGAGAGATAGGAAATCGAAAATTAAACTATAGTGAGAGGACAAATCGAGAGGAAAATCAAACTACAGAGAGTGGAAAACTCAAAGGAAATGAAGCTGCAAAGAGTGAAAAATTAAAGGAAATCAAACCACAGAGAGAGGAGAAGATGGAAGGAAAATCAACTACAGTGGGTTGAGGAATTGAGAGAGTTGGGGGTCTGAGGGCGAGGCGGAAGAGTGTACGGGGCGACTGGAGGGGGGAGGAGGGTTGTGGCCACAGCGAGAGGGAAGGTGGTGGGAGGGGTGGGCGGTGGCCAGAAGTGGAATTTAGAAGGGGGGGGGGCAACGGGTGAGGCGGAAGCCAGGTGCGTCGAGTAGGGGGAGGGCGCAAGGTGAGGTAAGAGAAACCGAAGGAGGAGTACTGGAGGTTATGAAAGACCACTCAGAAAGTACGCAAATTGCGGAGTGCAATGTAGGCGTAAGGTTCGTAGCGGAGAAATTAATCTCACGCAAACCGCTGCCACCAGATGTGATGTCCCTCCTGTGCGAATGCTAATTTCAAGCGTAGTCCACACAAGAGAGGTTCACGTTAATGTTCTGAGTGGTCGGGGATGAGAAGGAAAAATGAGAGAAGAGACATTCATAGAAATTAACTTTTATTTCCCAAGTTACCTATAGCCATTCTAATTACTAAGATGAGAAGGAGGAGGAGACGAGAGAGAAGGGAGAGAAGGAATCGAGAGTCGCTCTTGTTGGCATCAGCTGCTTACCATGGCACCAATCTCGGCTTGTAGCATCGGGGCGGCGGTGGAGGCTGCGTTCTGGTCCATGGCGACGATGTAGGCAAAGTTGAACTCGACGGGCGGCGGAGTGACGGCGGGCGGCAGGTCGTTCGGTACAGGCTCACACACACGCGCGGCACTGCTCGGAAGCTCTGAATGCTCGTTGCTTTGCACGTCGTGTATTTATACAAGCCGTGGGGGAAAGGTGTTTTTGAGAGTACTCTTTTGGAAAGTTCTGGAAGGTTGTGTCAAAACTTGTCAACATGTTTTCCGTGGAGCACTCTTTCCCGGCGATTCTTCCGCTTCGTTGCTTCGGTTCTGGGCCATGTGGCGAGAATTTATATTTTATATAGGAGTTAATTTGAATTGAATTTTTGGTTTTTCGATATGGTTCATCACAATACTCAACACTATCAACTCTCAAATTACACTGGTACACTGTTCTGCCGCTACCCCGGCGGCTGCCCGTTATACGATATCTTATCGCATCTTCCTGCGCGCTGAAGACTCGTCTCCTCGTAGAGGCTTCGCGCGCCGGCCGTTCCGTCCCCATTGGCCAGCTCCTTTGCTCGGCTGCCCAGTTTACGCTTGCTGACGTCACAGCGCGCCGACTCTGCGGCGCGCTTTTTGGTGTGGCGGACTCCGACGCAACCAATCTTACTTCGATTTCTCTATTGGCGACGGCTTTTCGTCCTGAAACTGCAGACTCGATCCATTGCAACAAAACATTTTATTGAAGCTGTCCTAACACGTTAGTGATGTCTACCTCTACCATCTCCAAGTCAGCTTTTCTGTCTTTATAACTACCAAGCATTTTGAACTTTCTTATTACTTTTATGGTTTTCCCCCCTGAATCCTGAAATACATTTCACAATAAATCAGGATCACATCAACGTAATAATCAGGATCCTTGAAAAAAAAGATGAACTGTTTATAGGAAATTAAAAATACTAACAAGAAATGCCGCCACAAAGCCAAATGTCAACATTTGAAACAACACAACGCCTTTGCTCTTTATCTTCCCTTCGTACTTTCTAGATTTCTAAAGCCCTAGAATGTCTCAAATTTGGTGCAGAGAAAGTCTTTCTTAGACCACATTTGTGTGGTGTTGGTTTTACTGGTTCTGCTGGTGAATACCCTTTGTGCTGTGAATAATCTGGAGATATCTGATGTTACTCGCAGAATCTTTCTAGAAGTTTTTTCATCAAATAATATTTTCTCCGAAATCATCTTTTGGAAAGTGTTCCTCTTTGGTTACTCCATCGTTGGGTAAATGTGATGGACTTTCAGTGCTCGCTATTACTATTAAGTCCTCATCCCGAGTTCCTGAATATTTTCGAAGGGGTAGATATATCTTTATATTTGGCTTACAATTGGTGATTAATATTTCAATTGTTTTAATCCACGCTGGACTTTATTCTACCGCCACAGTAGTTACATAGCGGTTATACAGGCTGTAATGGGTCACGGGTAAACTGTAAATGGGTCACGACGTATCTTGAAAAGTCGTGTTCTCAATTTTTTGACAAATTGACAATTTTGTGTTTTCGAATAAACCAAAGGATCAAACTCATAAAATAGTTTATTCATAATGCTACAGTAAGTCAAAAATGCATACTGCTCGGGGTAGTGTACATTAAGTACGGCGTTTGCACCGTAAGAGCTTAAGTACAACTCCAATGTTTTTTCTGAGTCTGCCATTATAGTCTTTCTTAAATTTTCTTTGAAGGGCTCTTACTAAATTTTCTGCCTCCCCATTGCTCTGCAGGTGAAACGCGGCCGAAGTAAAGAGTACAATGCCACAGGCATTGGGCATTGGATAAGCCCCTTTATTCACTAATCCATTGTATATAGGATTGAGTTTCGTATTAGTTCTGAAAGATTTGAACCTTGCTGCCGTGATATTGACTTCGCTTTTAAAATCTCAGCAACTTTCTTTTTAGCTCACTAAACTTTAGGTCGGAGGGATTCGCCTCTGGAACTAGTTTCTTGATTAAATTGTACATTTCCGAGCCCACCCATGACAAGAACAAGGCACGTCGTGTCCGTCGACTGTTACCTTGTGTGGCTGGAAATGTTGTTCCAATCTTTCCGTATAACTCTACCATTCTTTTTTAGATGGGTCGAATTTTTCAAAAATCCGATGGTGACTTGTCTATTTTTCCATAAGCTGCTGGATTATCTCGCTCTGCTGCCGGATTTCTTCCTGCAATTGTTTTTGCTCCTCGAGATACTACGCCTTTTGCTGTTGCTGCTGATGCTCCCCCTGCAGTTGCTGGTTATATTGCTGTAACAATTGCACAATAATTTTCCAAGATCGGGTATCCATTAAGGTTGCTATTAACTACTGTTCACACGTAATTCTTAAAGTATTTCGTCGCCAATTTGCTATTATTTTCTAATAAATCAAAAGATCAAACGCATAAAATAGGTTTATTAACAATGCAACTGTAAGTTACAATTACAGGCGTCTCGGAGGCCGTGTACATAAGTACGGCGTTTGGGCCGTCGGGGTGGCTTACAAACTTCGTGTGACGTAACTCGTGATTCTGCGAATGCTGGCCTCCGCCGTGTAGAAAGGCCGAACACATCATCCCAGCGGGGCCGGCGCCGCGGCGCGCCGGGTCGGCGTGGCCTTGGCCCAACGAGGCGGATCGGTAGCGGTAGCGGCGGAGGCGCGGGCGGCGCCGTGAGCGAGGTTCCGTGATGTCGCTCCTCTGCGAATGCTAGTTGCAAGCGTAATTCACGCAGGAGATCTTTCACGTTAATGAATATGAATATGAATAATAAAGCTGGATAACCGGCATACGCTTTGTACAGGTCTTGCCTTAACTCTCCTAATTTCTAGAGACTCCCATTCAACATTCTTCCTATTCCCCTCGGAAAGCAAATGTATACGCTCTTCTCTGTACTCTATTCAAATATTCCTTTTGGGAATTTCTATAAGGGTCCCAACAAACAGCCCCGTATTCCATTAATGGACGAACTAGAGATAAATAAGCTAATTCTCTCGCTTTCGCAGTACTCTTTTTTAGTATTTGCATAGTAAAATGCAAGGACCTCCAGGCTTTCCCTACGACACAGTTTACATGATTTTCCCAACTCAATTTGCTATCAAAAATTATCCCCAGGTACTTACAAGACACGACTCTTGGAATGTTTTCGTTGCCTAAACGGTATTGAGTTTCATTGTATTTGCGGCCCCTACCAAACGTGATGGTTTTGCTTTTCGAACTATTTATTGTCAGGTCATTTTTTTCGCCCAAAAATGTAATCTGTCTAGATCACCCTGCAAAATGTCCTCGTCTACATTTGATTGAATAACTCGATATATTATACAGTCATCTGCAAATAGCCGTACCTTTGAATGTAAATTATCTGGCAGGTCATTCACAAATGCGAGAAACAGGAGAGGTCCAATAACGCTTCCTTGAGGGATCCCTGGAGTTACTTTTGCTTGAGTCGAAAATTGTTGTCCAACTCGGACTTTCTGTTTCCTATCTCGAAGAAGCTCGTCAATCCACGCCACAACTCTGGGGTCAATACCCGATTGCATTAATTTATGAACCAATTTATCGTGTGGGACGACATCAAGTGCCTTCGCGAAATCTATTATTACGGCGTCCACCCTCCCACTATAATCAACTTCATCAGCTCTATCCTGAAACAATGACACTATCTGACTCTCGCAAGAGAAACCGTTCCTAAAACCATGCTGTCCCTGAAAAAGCCATTCTTTTCTTTCCCATACTTGTCTAATATAGCTAGTTATTAAGTGCTCCATTAGCTTACATACAACTGACGTGAGACTTACTGGTCTATAATTGGCTAATACAGTTCTATCACCACTCTTGAAAATCGGAACAACGGTAGCTAGCTTCCAATCATCGGGCACGCTTGTATTGTTGATCGAAACCTGAAATAATCTTGTTAGATACGGTAATATTGCCTCTCCACCGAGTTTAATTATGTCAGTTGAAATGGCATCTGGACCCCGCGACTTTCCATTTTTCATAGATTTAATTCGTTTTCGCAATGTGTTTACCTCTATATTAAACTGATTTGGCACAGCTTCCCTCGATATGAGCGAGTTGAGATTTTGTTTTAAAAACGGAACTGAAGTAGACATTGAAAGCGTTTGCTTTTTCCCGATCATCTGTAAGTAACCTATTTTTGGTATCTTTAACGATAGGAATTTCTTCATTTCCTCTTCTTCTGCGAACGTATTTGTAAAACCCCGACCAATTATTTCCCTCCCTGTCGAGAATATGCTTTAAAAAAGTCTCCTGTGCAATTTTCTTTTCCTGCTCTAATTCTTTCGAACAATTACGATAATGTATCTTATGATTTTCACTACGATTTCAGTTATTGAAAGCCTTTCGAGTTTTCCTCTTCAGACGTCGAATTTTCGCATTGTAATATTCCGGGTCTGAATTACTTTTTAAGTATTTGTACGGCACGAACGTTTGCAATGTTTTATCTAGAATGCTCTTAAACGCGTTCCACATTTCCTCCATACCCCCCTCCATTCTCAGAAAACACTTCTGTTCTCTAAGGTAGTTTTGAAGCCCTTCTGTATTAGCCTTCTTGAACTGCCATATTTTGGTTCCCTTAGAAATTCTTTTCTGCAAAATACTCATGTCTAAGTCTATTAACACCGCTTTGTGGTCGCTTATGCCATCAACGACGTCGCAAGATAAGAAAAAGATTTTCTTGTGATGCTCAATATAGTCTCTAATTGTATAGAAACAGTTATGCAGCAGAAACGATTTCACTTGAGATTTAAACTTTTCTATCGAATTTAATCGTTTAAGGTCATCTGGCAAAGTGTTGTAAAATAATGTACATGTATTGTATGTGAATTTTTTGTATTGAGCTGTTGATACTGTCACCTGATGAATATGATTTCTACGTCGAGTGTTATAGTAATAGACATCGGCATTTTCTGAAAAGATATTCCCGCCCTTGAGCAAGTCATTTTTTACACAAACCACTGATTCGTAAATAAAAAGACACGGTAATGGTAGAATTCCTAGATTAATGAAGAGAGGCTTACATGAATCACGTGGGTGGGATTTGGTTATTATTCGTACAATTCGTTTTTGTAATCTAAAAGTCTAGGAGCTATAAGATGTATTTCCCCAGAATATTATGCCATATCTCAGGCGGGAATGAACATTCGCGAAATATACACAACGAGCAGTATGAAGGCTGACTGAATTTGCAAGAATTCTGAACGCGTAGCACAATGAACTTAATTTTGTGTTCAATTCCTTTAATTGGACGTTCCATTTAAGGTTTGACTGAATTGAGAGACCTAAAAATGCCAAAACCAAACGCGTGTCTTGCTGATGCTAGGAATGTTGAAAGTTTAGTTCAAAAGTTTTACAGTACCTTACAAATTCCAAATGTGCACTATCAGATTTTGTATATACAACCGGTTTTGTAGTGCGTAACTTTGCATAACGTCACCAACTGTAGAGTTTTGAAGAATGATGTTCGCTCGGCACCATGATCTTGCACGGCGAAAAGAAATCACACTTTGATATGAATTTAAAGCACTTCCACGTGAAGGAAAGTTTTAATGTGTAAATTGAATTGCATTGATTCTTGTTTACTTTGAATTGTGAGACGTGGCGTAGCTAATTACGACAGTGAAGAGAAAAACAAGACTAATGTTGCTTGAATTTGTGCGTTTATGCAAACGCGTGTCAGCGCATGCGCCCAACCGTCGTCAACTGCCTGGCGACGGCGACTGACAGACCGGCCGAGCGTGGGAACTCTCTCAAAGGCCATCTGCCGCGATGCCTCACGGAGCCGCCCGATCTGTGCCACCTGCCAGCTCGAAAATCCTTGGCAAATTGAGGGAGCGTTTTGTAACAATTACATTTCCGTTAGGATAAAGCAATTCTAAATTGCTGATGCATGTGGATATTCTTTTGGCCACATAAATTTCCTGAAATGACTCTTGGCTTTG
>BLKR01005997.1:0-67393 GCA_011170035.1 Teleogryllus occipitalis | reverse complement strand
GAAGGGCGAGCGAAGGGCGAGCGAAGGGCGAGCGAAGAGCGAGCGAAGGGCGAGCGAAGGGCGAGCGAAGGACCAGCGATGGGCGCTGTGGGCGGGTGAAGGGCGGGGCTGCGAGGAAACGCCCGCGTCGCATCGCGTGAACGTTTCGATAAAAGTTTTCCGCCTCCCTCAGCAGAAAGATGTAATCGGAGCACACACTCACACACGCTGGGCCGCCCCGAACTCACACATGCGCTCTCCACCCCAACTGTCGCCGCCCACCGCAGCTGCGCGGGCGCAGGAAAAGGCTCAACACGCGCCAGATTGGGCGGGTGCGGCGGCGGCACCGATGGGTGGGAAGCGGAATTTGCAGAACATCAACATCGCGCGGCTTTGTGATTTGCAAACAAAAGGCCGCGAGCGAGCGAGCAATTGCAGCTTTTATTTTCGCCGCTGCGCCGTTGAGTGCACAGAAGTGCAGACGGTGACGCGGGGTGCAAGCGGGGACGGACCGAAGCAGTGTGGGATTCGACGGGGGTAGAGACGCGGGCGGAGAGGGAGACGGGGACGAAGATGGGGCGGTGCGGATGCGGGGGTGAATGCGGGGGCGAATGCGGGGGCGGATGCGGGGGCGGATGCGGGGGCGGATGGGGCGGATGCAGGGGGCGGATGCGGGGCGATGCGGGGGCGGATGTGGGCGGATGTGGGGCGGATGCGGGGGCGGATGCGGGGGCGGATGCGGCGGGGATGCGGGGGCGGGGATGCGGGGGCGGATGCGGGGGCGGATGCGGGGGCGGATGCGGGGGCGTGATGTGGGGCGGATGCGGGGGCGGATGCGGGCGGATGCGGGGCGGATGTGCGGTGGGCGGATGCGGGGCGGATGCGGGGGCGGATGGGGGCGGATGCGGGGCGGATGCGGGGCGGATGCGTGGGGCGGATGCGGGGGCGGATGCGGGGCGGGATGCGTGGGGCGGGATGCGGGCGGATGCGGGGCGGATGCGGGGCGGATGCGGCGGATGGGGCGGATGCGGGGCGGATGCGGGGGCGGATGCGGCGGATGGGCGGATGTGGGTGGATGCGGGGGCGGATGCGGGGGGCGGGCTGCGGGGGCGGATGGGGCGGATGCGGGGCGGATGCGGGGGTGGATGCGGGGGAGGATGTGGGGGCGGATGCGGGGGCGGATGCGGGGGGCGGATGCGGGGGTCGGAGACGGGGGCGAAGACGGGGGCGAAGACGGGGTCGGAGACGGGGGCCGTAAGGCGGGGGAGACGGGGGCGGAGACGGGGGTGGAGACGGGGGTAGACGGGGGCGTTGGTTGAGAAGGTGTCATATTGACGAAGAATTTAAAAAATATTGGCGTCATGATTATTATATTGAAGTGTTTCTTATTCAGATTAGTTAGAAAACCCTATTTATTAATATTTGAAAACTTTATAAGAAAATTCCAAAACAAGCCTTTTGAATGCAGAATTCCGAATACAGACTTCGCATGTTCAAGTAGTATCTTCCAGACCTCTTCATTCAAAAGTTGTGCTTATCCACTCATTGGAATATTACTTAGCTTTTATCATTCACTTTTCATAATACTGTTTATCATGTAAATTGTCTATATACTTATCAGTTGCTGCTTGGTTCATTAAGTTCGAGAAGAAAGGTTCTTGCAAAACCTACTACGTGAAAACACTTTACTCCATGACATAATGTAGTTTCAACACCGCCATTATTGTACATTGAAGCTTGTAATTATTGCTTCTCCCCCGAGAACTCCAGTAAATTTTCATAACAAATCGAATGAAACATTCCGTAGCGTTGCTGATGCTACTACGGTTCTCTCACAATTTTACCAATCTATTAACACGAGTATATTAGAGGGCAAGAGAGAGAGAGAGAGAGAGAGAGAGAGCAAGAGAGAGAGTGAGGGGGCAAGGGAGAGGGCAAGAGAAAGAGAGAGAGGGCAAGAGAGACAGAGCAAGAGAGAGAGCAAGAGAAAGGGCAAGAGAGAGAAAGAGAGAGAAAGAGAGAGAGAGAGAAAGAGAGAGAGAAAGAGAGAGAAAGAGAGAGAAAGAGAGAGAGTAGGAGAACACAGAAAAAAGGTATTTTCCGTACTCTGAATTATGTTTAATAGATAAAATACAGAGTTCTGAGTATACTTTCTTTTCATTACATTGTTTTTCAAATTATATCATCTACAGTTTATTTAACTTGACACGCGATCTGAAACTGTGCGTGTCCACAATATTTCTGTTATAATTTCTATTGTTCTGTTAGGTACATTTATCATCTCAAATGTGGCACCACTGCTTCAGAACAAAAGTGTCACTGGAGAAAGATATGACGTGGAGCGTTTATGCAGTGACCCCCTGGACGTGGGGCTAGTAAGCACTCAACGCCCCTTTCATGCTGTTACGATCTTAACGGTCAGCTTCTAAGAAAAGCTAAGATAATGTCTCACTGGGTTGTTACGTTGCACCTGATGGAGGGTCACTCGATGAATAGATATCATTAGAAGCCGGTCCGTTATTTGCCTCGGCTGGAATATCAAAAACGCACCTACGAAGAGGAAATATTAAGGAATTTACAACCAAACAAAAATGCACTGAAACTGTTTCGACCAACTAACGAACTACACCTCAAGAGCACTAAACGAACACCACCTCAAGAGCAAAATAAATTCGCGATTTCTGCACGTTTTACTTACAGAGATAATGTGGATATTTAGGACATAAGCAATGTCCTTCTTGTTAAATCCAAATTTTCGGAATTATAGCCAATTGCCGTCATTACATCAATTCAACATACCATGTTACATTATATTCAGGTAACAGAAGATACTCCGAACACATGTGCATTGAATCCCAGAATGAAGTTTGTCATAATACCCATTTTGTATTCCCCGTCGCTTTTCAAATGTTAGAAAGACGTCTTTCACTGTCGATATTATAGGTTGATGTCTTCAGGGATTTTGCCATATTTTTATTCGGGTTCGCTTTAATTTTTGTAATTGGATGTTTTTCTATATTTTTTCATACTGCAAATGGATGGTTTTATACTGAAGACAATTTTCAGCGCTGTTAAATGTTTGAAATTGAATATTTTGTTTCTGTAAATAATTATTTTGGTCTGGACTGTATTATAGTTCATACAAACGGTATCTTTTCATCATTTGTGAATGAGTCATTCATTCAATATCATACGAAGCTTCTCCAGATAGTTTGTCAAAATATCTCGATTCTATTCCGAAGTATTTAAACATATATTTAAGGTAGAAATTCAGAGAGGAACGCTACAATAAAGTGTATAATGTTTATTTATTATGAAAATTATTAATTGTAAAATCATCACTAAGTATTGAGGAACATGTTTTTAATTTTCATCAAATGCCTTCATGGACCCAAAAGAAATACAACTCATTGAACAAAATTTGTTGCCAAGGACATGGCCGATAGAAAAAATGTTTAACCACTTATTGTTTTGTACAGTATGTAATATACTCATTCCGTAAATATTTATTAGTAGGTTTTATACATTTTTACTTTCTCGTACATTTATAATTTGTTACTGTCTCGTATACGGAGTAATTTACGTAATATATAGAATGTTACGCAATACTGCGGAAAAACAGCAATTTTTTGACCTTAAAACCCGTATTGTGGGGGCCTCTTCATTTGTATATCACTCTTTCGTCAATTTGGATACTATGACGTGTATATCCTTTCAATATGAAGGGAGACCATTTGTTCTCATTTAAAAGCTAATCAGTCCACTTACACTTTCATCTTTTACCTCTCAATAATTTTTCAATAGATGTATCTATATATGAGTGTTTAATTTACGTCCAATGTATGTTTTACGAGTGCCAACTTTAGTCTCTCCCTCTCTGTGTTTAACGTAATAAGATCTAATTTCATTCGTTAACTACCGCCTTCATTGAATTGATAAATGTAATAACATTCCCCGGATTGAAATAGAACCGTGAGCACACGAAACCTACTTCAAGCTTCACGCCCAATTATAGACGAACATTCATCTCGGCTTGCTGTCGTATTGAAGCAGCCATTGGGCGGACACAGACTCGTGAGCAAACAGTGGAGAGCGGGTGGTCAAAATTAGTGCCGCTTCGCCTAGCGTCCGTTTGGCTGAGATGGCGCCGGGATTCCATGGCGAGAGTTAGAGCTGGGAAAGCACAGTGGTTGAGAGCGAAAGTAAATCGAGAAAAGTGTAATATTGTTTCATTTATTGAAACTCAATGATATTGCGATAATATCAAACTGAATTTATTAACTCATTCAATCATTCCACTATTTGTTCAAAAAATATATCACTCAAATACATTTCATATATCAATCAATGGATTAGAACGGCACAATTAATATCATACATCTTTTGAGTGGAACATGTCTTGACCAATTTTTATATTTTTTTAATAAAAACTGTAGTATGTGTTCTTTTTTCCAGCTACCTTCCGTGATTTACAAGTGCCTCGTCTTTTGACGTCAAGGCAGCAACCCTACTGGGCCCACGGAGGAGGTAGCAAAGATCAGAACGGCACAATTAATATCATTAACATACATTTTTTGAGTGGAACATATCTTGAACGATTTTTTATAGCATTTTTAATCGAATAAAAATTGTAGTAAGTGTTATCTTCTCCAGCAACATTTCGTGTTTTCCAAGTGCCTCGTCTTTTGACGTCAAGGTGGCAACCCTACCGGGCCCACTGAGGAGGGAGCAAGGAACAGGACGGCCCAATTAATATCATTAACACAAATCTTTTGAGTGGATCATGTCTTGAACGTTTTTTTAAAGTATTTTTAATCGAATACAAATTGTAGTAAGTGTTCTTTTCTCCAGCAACATATCGTGTTTTACAAGTGCCTCGTTATTTGACGTCAAGGCGGCAACCCTACCGGGCCCACCGAGGAGGGAGCAAGCAACAGGACGGCACAATTAATATCATTAACACAAATCTTTTGAGTGGAAGATGTCTCGAACGACTTTTTATAGTATTTTTAATGGAATAAAAATTGTAGTGTATGTTCTTTTTTCCAGCTACATCCCGTGTTTTACAAGTGCCTCGTCTTTTGACGCCAAGGTGGCAACCCTACGTCTTTTGACGTCAAGGTGGAGGAGGGAGCGAGGAATAGGACGGCGCGTCCTGTGCTCCGTGTGTTAAAGCGCCGGGGCGCTGTGTGGGTGCCGGGAATAGAAGCCGCGCCGAGCGCTCGGAAGTGCCGCGGTGCTGAGGCGGAGGGAAACCCTTGGGCGGTCGCGTGAGCGCGGGAATAAGGTCGGCCGATCGAGACGGATTTAGACGGAGTACACGCTGCTGAGCAAGCACAGGCGCCCGCCGCCGGCGCCGTCTTACCGTCCGAAGATAGTTTCAAACCTTTCGCTCGTTCGGTGAGAACTTGAAATGGTCAATAGCAGGACTGTAATATGCAATGAATATTAGATGTCGATTAGCCGAGATTGCTAAAGCATTGTACGCTCCGGGACATGTCTTACGGTGGTTCGATTTCTATTCTGAAACGCAGCTGAGCTGCTACATGTCCGTAGTTAAGACGGACAGAGAGGCTGATGCAACGCAATCGGTGGTTGTTTCGTCCTAATGTTGACGGGGCATATGCATCTAAGGTCTACCGGTTTTTCTTTTTCTAAACAAAATGCTCATATAATCATCGGTAGTGTAATTTAGAAATATAAAAATTGTTTGCACTAAAAGTTGTAAAAAAATGCTTACAGAGAGCCCCAACAATGACTCTGTTGCGTGCACGACGACAATCGCCGAACGCTGTGCACCCAAAATTATGTTAAGCGTTATATTTTTAATTACGTTGGAAGATATTTTTAATCTTTCACTCATGCAGTCAGAACTTGAAATTGCCAATGTACTGTACCAAGTATACTGCAATGTGCACTTTTGCACGGCAAGTTTTCAACGTATCTGCACCAAGAAAAAATTTTAAAACAAAAGGATGCTGTAATCAAAAGTTTATTTTTGGAACGCATTGGAGTCAAAATTGCCCATGTAACTGTCAGCTGGTGGTGGAGCCAGAAAAATTGTGGAGAAGCCCAAGATTTTATAGAAGAATTTTACAGTAGTTGATATCTAAATTCTAAAAATGAATTTTTACAGCAATATTAATTTGCAGATAACAACCACATTAAATTTAACAATTCATTTTTATACCATTTGCCTCCCCATGGGTTTTTCTCAGCTGCCGTTATCAAGATTTCATATTGTTTGTATATTTATTCGTCTATTCAACATTGAAATTTAATCCAATATACCGTAACGAAAGAATTACGATGACCACTAACAGAAATAAGGAGATAATACATCTGGCACTCATTGTCACTTCTGTCAGCAATTGAAATTATCAATTAATCGGAAGTACGTTCCACACTGTAAATGTCCTCTTCCATGCAACTTTGTTACTAGGTAGCATCAATACATAAAAGCTCAAATCGTTCAACGCATTAATTATCACCGGAATTGAACCCATATCTCCCTGGCTTACGTAAAAAAACTTTTTACTGCTAAATTGGTGCGACGACCAATCCTCCGAACACTTCCACCAGGTACGAATATTTCCCTTACATTTGATTCTTGTTGTCACCACATTTACTCATATTTTGAACAATATGAAGAATTAAATACTAATGTTATACAGTATAAGATTACGTCGTTCTGGACATTTATTGTACAGAATATATATATTGCCAACGTAAATTATTATCCAAATTGGCGATAGAGTTGTGCCAATAAATATTGATTAGCTGGGCTATAAACGCGATCAAGGAAAGTAGTAATAACATTTGCTGTCTCGGTAGCTTAGTGATGAAAGCATCTGTGGATAAACCAAGTCACCCGCGTTCCATTTCTACAAGCTTTGAATAACTTTTCGTTCTTTGCATCAAAATAAAACCAAAATATCAACAATACCACAATGACTTCTGGTATTTATTTGGGTTATACTTGTAGATAACTTCGATAGTTTGCTTCGATTAAATAAAACGTGATTTACATATTTTTGGCACACTCACACAATGCAATAAAAAACATTCAATGAAATCGATATTTCACACATGCTACAAATACGAAATCATTGGCATCCAACAACGTAACATGTTTCAATCCAAAGATGGTGGTAACTCTTTATATAGAAGCACTAATACGAGATAATTACATTCCCTTTCAATTTTTGAAAACAATCAATTTTACGAGTGAGCATTCCTCAATTTGTTTCAAATTTTGAAAAGTAGAATAATTTTCACAGTTAAACATTATTGGTCATTACAATCATTAAAATCATTTGTCATTTATATTTACAATGAACTGATGACGAAAGTATCGTTGAATTCAAGCAAATTTATAGGCATCACGAGTTTCCCCGTGCTTAATTATTTTAAAACATCCCTCCACGATTCAACATTGAGCTACAAGCCACGGCTTATATCATCCCCTCATAATTCACAAAGACCAAAAACGCATCGCTCCGCTTTTGAAGGGAGCAACTCGGAATCTTCCCTCCGGATGAACCCTGGCGTCCACTAATTAAGACACAGAAAGCGAAAAATAATACGTCCGCCGGGATGAGGCGGGCGCGGGACGGGGCGCGGCCCGCGGCGATGGGGACGTGGGGGATTTTCCCTCCGCCCCCCAGCACGTGCGCGGCGCGGCGCGGCGGGGAAAAAAGGAGGGGAAGTGAGGGGAAACACTGAAAACACGCGAGAATCGCCACCGCCGCCGCCGCCGCCACTGTCGACGCGGGCCCCGCTAATCTGCGGTCTACAATTTTCAACCCGGATTACGTCTCTGTTTTATTTGAGTTTACACAAAAAACAAAACCCGCTCGCTAGCGCGGTCGTTCCGCCGCCTCCCGCTCTTCTCCCCCCCTCCCCCGCAGGGCTCGACCCCGTGACCCTCCTCTCGGTCCCCTAGCGCCCCTGGTGGCCGCCGCCCCGCAACTCGAAACGCCACGTGCGGGAGGGCCCAGGTAATCGCTTGGATGATTCGGCCAGCGCGCTGTCGATCATTAATGGCGAGTTTTAGCACGTATCACATGGAGGTAGTACATGATATTTGCATTCGGGTAATTGCCCTGAAGACATCTGAAATGTTTTGTTGCATCACGTAATAGTTCGAGTTACCTTATAAAATTTGGATTCAAATAACTCCCACGAACATAGCTGAAACGTTTTATTTTACTCCGTGCCAGTGTGAGATACATAATTTTGATAATGAAATAAATGCATCAACAAAAATTCAAATGTATTTTTAACAGGCCGTGTGCGAAACATCACGATGCGTTTGCGTAACATCTGCAACTTTCCGCAATTGTATTTCGTCTTGACGACATCTTTATTTATTATTTACGAACAATAGTGTTACGGTACTGATTGGAATCCATTTACTTTTGTATAAGCAAGGTGAAAATTGACTCCAGAAAGTGATTCAAAATACATTTTGTAGAATCGATGCTGAAGGATTTTGCTGAAATGGCAAATAATATTAAAATAAGTTTGCTGCCTGAGAAATCAAGACGACGATATACCTCAGCATACAATGAATTTAAAAAGTGACGCAACGAAAGAAAAAAACACTTCTATTGCCGAAAATATATTTTTAATTTATCTAATGATCTGTCGATGAATTCACATCCGTCACCATTATGGGCTCGTTACTTTATGTTAAAAACCACCATTAATATTTATGTTCGGTTCTTATAACATTGTGCAAGCTTTTTGAAGATCATTTCTGGTTATTTGATATTAATTTATATCTCTTTACTTGACGCTTTGCGTTTCGCTCATGGCGTGTCAAAAAGTAGTATAAGCAACACGGGCGATAGGTGATTCCCGCACTCGTTTCTTTGTCGTCCTCTCTACGCACAGACGACAAACTCGACTCGTGCATGAATCACCTGTTTCGCGCCCTTGGTACGCAAATTACTATTCTTTCTTACGTATTAGTACGAGCTGCAGGACATTTTAATTCAAATAACTATCCTGAAGATATCTAAAAGTTTTGTTTGATCACGTGTCAAAGCAATACCGCCATCCAATATCAGGATACCGCACGTTCAAATAAAAGTTTTGAAGAAACGTGAAATATTTTTTACGTACTTATTTTTTCATAACAGTATTTTTGTGCAAATACCTGTTGTGAAGAAGTTTGATTTGTTGTTATATTACGAATCATAGCAAATCTTGTCATAGTTTTGAAATTTGCGAATTATAGCATTTGTATTCAAATCTTGTATAAATTTCTTTCTATCAGAATAGTAAGTGACACTCACAAGTGTACAAAAAATACAATAGAAAATAAATACAAAAATGAAAATACTCACCTGTAATTACGTATCTTTGCATGTCTTTGCATACTATTCGTATTCATTTAATTGTCCGGAAAAAAATTGAAAATAATGTCACTTTTAATAATATAATTAATAAATAAATGTCACTTTTGATGACATTTAATGACAGATCACGATGGAAATTTCACACACTAACCTATCGTAAAACGTTTTATATGCTTTTACTTGACCCTCCGTAAATTTGACACATAAGAGAAAAATTTGAATTAATAAAACTACATTTTCATCATTATATTAAAACTTCATTCGAGAATTTATTCAGACATTTTTGAACTATTCCTACTATTGCCTTAGTGCAATACCAGTGTGTATATAAGAATTGTTTGCATTTAATAGATGGTAAAAGCAATTATTTATGAGAAAAATCTCAAACCACAAAACGACTTTACCTGAGATGCATTATTTTCTTCCTTTACATTTCATCAGTGAAAATTGTAGAATAGAGTGGCACGCATGATTTACTTTGCAGAGTGGAAGCGAAGGCGACAAAGACGAATGTACAATATATCCTTTTGAAGAATGTAGGTCAATGTCGAACAAATGTGGAACATCCATCACATCAATATGACTAATCAATCTTGCCCCTCAGAAGACAAATGTAGAAGAGTTCTTAACTTTTGGGCAACGCTAGGAAGAAAGCTACATGTCTGACAGTTTGAGAATACAAAACAAATGAAGGAAAAAGGAGAAATATTCGAAAAGCGGTTTAGTAAGAAATCCTTGACAACTCTAAAGCGTATATAGAATAATTGAAAAAAATACGGCAAGGTTTAGGGCGATTGGGACTCAAAAATGTCAGAGAGAAATTGGACAGAAATAATGTATTAAGAACTAGGTATATCTATGCGTTAATAGTTAAGAAATTACGTCATAAATAACGATAATTTTCAGCATCGATCATTCACCAGCTCGAAGTACATGCCGTCAGTCAACAGACTATTTTGTACTTTGTTCGCATCGTTTACTCCTGGTGCTACACCGACAACCAATCTATAACGTAAACAATCTACTTTTAGTGTCATGTATCACAAAGCTATGTATCAAACAGGACAAAAAGCTACATTACTGTTAACGCGTCATTATCAAAGACATGTATATGTAATGTGAAACACATTTAGAACGATATCAATTGTATCGAGTTAACATTTTCGAATGCAGTTCAAAAGGCTTCATACGGTCAGTATCACAGTACACAAATTACGATTGCAATGTCTAATGCAAATGATTCAATTGACGTCGTTTGGTAATGCTCAACATGCATGCTGAAGTCTGTTAGTCAGAAGTTTCATTCATTAAGAAATAATGTTTCTTAAGTGTGTAGTCTTATACACTTTTAGGAAACCCACGTTTTATATTAAGACTGGAAGAAAAATTATGTACTTGTTTGAACTAAATATTAACTATACTACTAAATCCTAAATTAACACAGAAATTGGAAGAAAAACTATGCTTTCATCTGCCATGTGACAGTTGTCTGTGGTTTTGCCAGATACCCGGAAATTCGTTGAAAATTCATGCAATAAGACTTCAAGGAAGACCTAGACCACTATTAAATATTTGCTATTCACGTGTTGCGTTATGAAACAGCAACCTCCTGTTATATGCGTGATATAGAAAGAACCGTTTTCTATATATCTGTCTGTACTATGTTTTTATGCAGCCTCCTTAAAGATTGCTTTGGAAAAAAATATTTAATTTATTGCATTGTTGAACGAGAGTATAACAGAGAGTGGCAGACAGAGAGGAAAACATGAAGTAGAATAAAAGTAAAAGCATAAACTCTGGTAAATGTAATTATTAAATAAATTACTTACAGGTGATAAAGTCATACAGAAGAAACGTAATTACACTTCAGTGAGGAAAACATTAATTTTTTAGTCAATATTAATATTGTTTTATTTCAAAACAAATTGCATTTAATCGCAAGCAAGCTGACGTTGCTGGAAACTGACATTGGTCTAACTTAAAATAACGTTTTGGAGTAACTAATGTTTGCTCAAAATTATTTGGACCGGGAGCGGTAGCTCAGTGCATCAACTGATGTCACTGCAGCGCCTCTGACCGGGAGGCCCTACGTTCGAGTCCTGACGGTAGCAGGATTTTCGACACTAGCTTTTCAGCTAGGTCGAATTCAGTCGCTTGTCTGGAGGAGAATTCTAGCGTCCGACTGCTCTGATCGGTAGTTTTCCGTGTTTTTTCCGATCAACACCAGGCGAATGCCGGAGCAGTACCCTACCAAACGGGCCACGGACCGCGCGCGATCTGTCCTTCCTCTTCCTTGTCCTATCCTCTCCCCTTACACATACACACACTTACACTAACATGCACTACACATGCCGGGAGATCGGTCGGAGTTTAGAGCTTGTCCCGGCTGGGGTGGTGCCCCGCTGGTGGGAGAGTCCTGGTTAGGGGGAAACCCCTTTGGCCGACGGTAGGTCGGCGCCGGTTCTCGACATCCAGCGGGGGAAGATCACCGCTCTCTCCCGAGAGAGAAAAACATGCACTAAACTTACGGGACTAATTATCAAAGTAGTTGACGCGCCCGGACACACAAAAATTCAATAAATCAATCAAAATAATTTGGCTACGTGTAAAGGTCGCAGGTATTCCAGAAACGTGGTACATTCAACATTGACATCGCTTTGGAGGCAACTGGGATTCAGACAGCAGAGGGCGTGGTTGAAACTCACCAACGCCCGCGCGGGGCCTTATCACTCCGCTGCCGTCAGGAGGGGCGGCGGCTGGGAGATGTATAGGTTGTAGGGAAGTCCTTCACTCGCTCAGGTCGTCCGCCCAACCACACTCACACTCCGCTTGGCCCGTTCTACGCGTTCACCGTCTGCTTTTCGCTTCTTCGCCCTGCCCCGCCCTGCCCCGCCACGCCACGCCACGCCCCGCCCCGCCCCGCCCCGCCCCGCCACGCCACGCCACCCACGCCACGCCACGCCACCCCACGCCCCGCCACGCCCCGCCCCGCCCCCCCCGCCCCCCCGCCCCACCCCGCCCCACCCCGAACCGCGGCAAACGCACCTAGACCTCTTTTTCTAAAAGTGGACAGGGCCTAGCTATGTATGGTCATGTTCTCTTTCACCTAGGAATTTAGTAAGAAGAACAATATGAAATGTACCAATATGAAATGAAATATGCATTCAAAATAGTAGCTTTGGTGGTGTAACAGCGTATCGGACTGTTATATCTACATGATCGAAGCCGTGGATTGTTGAGGGCGAAAAAATCGGTTGTACACTTAAAGCCGGCAGTCCCATGTTGTAGATGCACGGATAGGATCCTCAAGCCTGAAAAAAGTCTCTGGGCTAAATCCAAATCGACTGTTTCGTCGGCCGAGTGATACCTTCTTTCTCCTCTAGATGGAGGAAGGAGTGACGAAAAATTTGCATGGTCAGGCGGAAGAGCAGGCCTGATGGCGTGAGTCTCACCTCCTAATATAAGGCATCTTTGAAGTCAATTGAATTTTAAAATTAATCTACGGAATAAACTTACTACAAAGTTTATATTATATAATCCTTCTTTTTTGTGATTCTGGCTTCCTAAAGCTTTTCGACACCACTCGAGACAAATGATACGACGGATGGGTGATGATGATCACATTATTTGAAGGAAGATCGGGCAATGATGAAATAAGAAACTCAGGAAAAAGCAGAACTTCCAGAAAAAAATTGGCGCGAAGCCGTCCTGTCCCCCGCCTGGATTGGAACCTTGGTTCTCTAAGGTTAGCGATCTCATTCCTACCCCATGGGTTTCCTCGAATGGATAATACTTGAAAATTTATGTTAGTAGTAATTTTCCAATTAATACAAATCTCAAAAAAGTATTGCTTACCCACGGAAAAATTATTAGCTACACCCGTGTCAGTTAGTCTTGTTTGTGGCGTTCTATGCCCTCACTGACACTGTTACAATGTTATTTATTCTTTCATCTTACTTCAAATATTTTCAACCCCATTTTCAACATCATATTTCGTATTTCTTCCCATTCTCATTCCAACTTCTGTTTCCAAGTTCTTGAGTTTCATTTCATAACGCTGTAGTCTGACTTATTCACTTGCCACTCACAATCCGCCCCCAGCCTCCACCTTCCTCTCCAAATTTTCGTTTTATTCCTTTTCTTTTCTTCTAACTTCTACTGCCGGTTGAGTTGCCTCAACCGGGACCGCTGACCGAGAAGTCTTAGGGTTCTAGTACCGATGGTAGCGATGCTCGACACCCGCTAACTAGCTAAGCCGAATGCAGCCGCTGTGTGGAGGACAATAACAGCAGAAGAGTTTTACGTCATCTCTCCAATGAAATACTAGGCAAATATCGGAGCAGGATCGGGAGAGGTGGCTCACGGCATGAAATGATGTATCTGCAGTGCCGTTGACCGGGAGGTACAGGGATTCCCGACGGGGGCAGGATTTTCGACACATCCAGTTCTGTATGACACATCCAGTACACCGTTTCTGTGTTCTTCTGTTTCTGACACATCCAGTACATCGAGTTCTGTTGCTGTCTGGAAGAAAATTCTAGCGGCCGGCTGATATGATCAGTAGTTTTCCGTGATTTCTCCGCTCAGACCAGGCTAATGCCGGATCACTACCCTACCAAACAAGCCACGGAATGCGCGCGATCTTTCCTTCCCATTCCTTAGCCTATCCTCACCACTTAGTTACATACACACACTACCTCACATGTTAGGAGACCGCTCGGAAGCTTAGAGATTGCCCCGGCTGTCCGGTGCCCCGCTGGCGGGAGATCTCGATTTGGGGAAAAGCCCGCTAGCCACCAGTACGTCGGCGCCGAATCTCGCCATCCAGCGGGACAAGACCACCGCTACCACCCGAGCAAAAAAACAAACATAAACTACACTTACGATACTAATGACCTTAGCAGTTGACGCGCCCGGAATCACAAGTAATCAATCAAAGCAGATCATTGACTGCGCACGATCATTTCTTCCTCATTCAAGTCCCTTCCGGTTCCCATGAATACACACTCACATGCTCAACACTACCACATATGTCGGAAGACCACGATGTTGCGTCATGTTTTTCCCTCCATCCTTCCCCGTCTAGTTTTCATCCTCCTACTGGGAGCGGTAGCTCAGTGCATCAACTGATGTCACTGCAGCGCCGGGAGGTCCTAGGTTCGAATCCTGACGGCGGCAGGATTTTCGACACTATCTTTTCAGCTAGGTCGAATTCAGTCGCTGTCTGGAGGAAAATTCTAGCGGTCGGCTGCTCTGATCGGTAGTTTTCCGTGGTTTCTCCGATCAACAGGAGGCGAATGCCGGACCAGTACCATACCACACGGGCCACGGACCGCGCGCGATCTGTCCTTCCCATTCCTTGTTCTATCCTTTCCCCTTATACACACACACACACACACACACACACACACACACACACTTACACCAACATGCACTACACTACCACATATCCCGGCTGGGGCGGTGCCCCGCTGGTGGGAGAGTCCTGGTTAGGGGGAACCCCCACTAGCCGACGATAGGTCGGCGCCGGATCTCGCCATCCAGCGGGGGAAGATCACCGCCGTCTCCCGAGAAAAAAACATGCACTACACTACGGGACTAATGACCAGAGCAGTTGACGCGCCCGGAAACACGAAAAAATCAATCAATCAAATTCGTCCTCCTGTTCCCTCGTCTCGTTCCGTCCGCTCAAGCCTACATCGCGGCCGCCTCCCGCCGTGCCTGACTGCTCTGCAGGTTGCCGTCCAACTCCCCCGCTTCCCGCTTCTCGCTTCGCGGGCCCTCCCTCGCCCGGCGCGGTCCGTCGTCCACCAACTCAATCGCGGCGGCGGCGGCCCGGCAGCAAGTCGCCTCCCCTCCCTTCCCCTCTCCAACCTCCCCCCACCCCCACCCCGCGGCGCCCGCTCCCCGCGGCTCCATCAATCTTCCCGGGTGCCCTTCATAAAACTTATTTCACTTCAGTGGCTGCCGCGGGCGGGTGTATCGGGCGCCGGCGGGGGCGGGTAGGGGGGGTAGAGGAGAGGGAAAGCGAAGGGCAGGAGGGAGCGCGACTTCACGGCCAGTGTTGCCAAGTTGAGATATTTTTCCCTAAATCGGGGTGTTGCGTCGCACTTCGGGGGGGAAGTTTCTAGGGGGTGAAAAAAATGTTTCGGGTACTTCAGAGCGGGGAAAACGCAGGGAAGTACTTTAAACGAGTTTTTTGATACTCTATTGTGGGTGAAGGGCTTACAAAGAGCTAACTTGCAATAGCAGAGGGCAGAGGAAAAAATATTGGTAGGAAAAAATATTGGTAGGTAACGTACAAAGTTGTAGCTGCCTAGCATTTTTTGAGTTGCAGTTAACTAAACAAGAAAAAGATGATATATTTAGTAATATTTAGTTCACTAAATGAACACAAAGTGCTACCGCAGAACATATTTTCTTTTATTATTTGTACCTATTTCGAAATTTCTATATTATTGCAACTTGAATCCTACTAACAATTCGAAAACTATCTTGACCATCGGGAGAAATTTAATACATCCTTAATTTTTGAAGATGAAATAGTTATACTAAAAACTGTACAAATGCCATTGAATTCAGCGTATTATGCACCAACATTACAATATGTATTAAAGAAAAATTGTTTAACTTGTTCTAGAAGTCGAACCAAACCTCTTCCAATTTCACCAAACAATACTACTAACGCTACCATAAATAGTTGAAAAAGTCTTCTTGTTTGTATAATGAAGAAAGGGAAAAAAATTATCTTTACGAGAAATTAAAATAGTAGTACACGAGGAAATAATACCATGTGAGACTATTACCGTAATATTATCTTCAAAGAAAAATCAAATAAAACTTTGCAACTTATCTTAAATTCTACTTTTTGTATTAAAAATAATATTTGTTTCACTGAAATATTATCTTTAAAAGTTTTGACAAGAATAGAAAGAAAGGAAATCTACTAGTGTTTTTATTTCACATTATTAAGGTAGTTATGCCTTTTGGGGACAAAATACATTAAAACTGGAGGAGTTATTCCTCTCAGCAATCTGTTGCAGTATTTATGTATTTACGACTGCAATAAAAAGCAGATGGAAATTAATTATGCAACAAATAATAAAATTCGATTAATAAAAAAGTTTCTCAATTAATACTACACAAGAAAACTCATAATACTTTCCAATTTCGAACACACGACAAATCTCTAGCAGAAAAGTCTCATTACGAATACGAACGACGCCCAAAAAATTTTAGGGAACAATACCAGTCAACAATTTCTCGACATTTTAGGGGAAACAACAGCGACACGTTGGCAACGCGGCTGAGGAGAGAGACTGCCCTTTTCGCCTCATCCCGTCTGCGTCTCCGTTTCCGCCGCGCGCCTCCCGCGGCCGCAGCCTGCTCGCCCACCGCCTCAGCGGGACGGCCGTTATCGCCTGTGCATACGCTCAGTTGGAAGAGATTCGTTCGCGAGCATAGAATTCGGGCGACGCGGCGCGGCGTGGTGTAGCGTGACGTGGCGAGATGGGTGTGGTAGGGAGGGGAATGGCGTGGCGTGGCGTCGCGGTGGCGTGGTGTCGCGTGGCGTGGCATGGCGCGGCGCGGCGCGGCGTGGCGTGGCGTGGCGTGGCGTGGCGTGGCGTGGCGTGGCGTGGCGTGGCGTGGCGTGGCGTGGCGTGGCGTGGCGTGGCGTGGCGTGGCGTGGCGTGGCGTGGCGTGGAGTGGAGTGGCGGGGCGTAAAAGGGCATGGGGAGGCGTGGCAGGTTGTTGTGAAATGAGATGTGAAGAGGAGCGTCGTGACGGGGTGTGGCGGGGCGGGGCGTGGTGCACCGTGGCGTTGTGTGGTGTGGCTTGGCGTTGCGAGAAGGGGTGGGGTAGCTTGAGGTGGGGAGGGGCGGGACAGCGGGTCGTGGGACCGCTCGGGGCGAGGAGAGGCAGGGCAGCGTTTGGAAGGGTGCGGGTCGTGGCGGGATGGGACGGGATGGGGAGTGACATGGCGGGGTGGGGGCGGAGCGTGGCGTAAAAGGGCGTGGGGAGGCGTGGCAGGTTGTTATGCAATGAGATGTGGAGGGAGCGTCGCAGTGGGGCGGGGCGTGGCGGGGCGGGGTATGGCGGGGAGAGGTGTGGCGAGGCGGGGTATGGCGGGGCGGTGTGTGGCGGGGCGAGATGTGGCGGGGATGTGTGGGGCGGGGAGGGGTGTGGTGGGGCGGGGCGTGGTGGACCGTGGCGTTGCGAGGTGCGGGTCGTGGCGGGGCGCGGCGGGGCAGGGCGGGATTGGGAGTGGTGTGGCGGGGTTGGGGCGGAGCGGAACGGGGCGGGACAGGGCGGGACAGGGCGGAAGAGGGCGGGAGAGAGTGGGGCGTTGCTTTGCGTGACGTGAAGCGAGCTGTTCCATCTGGACGTCGCCCTTCACCCCCCTCGAGCAGTCCGTATCCCCCTCCCCTGGCGGCCCACCAGCGACTTCTCAAGACGAGATTCAATTCAAATAGGTACACAATTGCTCCACAAAATGTGCATTCTCGAAAAAGCGGTTGTGTCAAACAGTTTCAAGGGTGTCCTGCCAAACGTCTCGTATATTTACAACGACGAGAATCACCCATTATGAAATACATTTTCAACTAAGGATTATAAAAAAATTCAAAAGTCTAAAGTATCTTCAAAAGAAGAAATGGAATGAAGAAAGAAAACAAAAGATTTTAAATATGAAATTGTTTATAACATTTCAAAATTTACTCATTTTAATAATAACTTCATATATTTCTTGTCCGTTGTTTCTTCAACTTTCTATAGTTTTTTTTATGTAGGAAAAATTGGGCGTTGTAAAAGAATTCCTTGTCACGATGATTTGTATTGCCTTGAAATGGACTGTGTCCAAAATTATTTGAAGGAAATGCAATAAAATATGTCGATTCTATTCCTCGGAAAAAGTGAGGTGTTCCTAACTTTCTTTCCGATTTCTTTAGTTTGAGTGTTCTCAAATACACTTCTTAATATTTACAAGAAAACCTGAATTTGAAGCCTTTATATGAAAATTTTTGTTGCATCAATTTATTCGAAATCCAGTGTTTGCAAAACGTGATGAAATAGTGACCCATATAAATCAACGTGTACGTGTCAGGTGACGAATTAAGTCTGCAAATGTATTCCTGATCACGGGACTATTTAAATGTATGTGTATGCGAATGAAACACAAAGCAAATGAATATTCATACACGCGAGATAAAATGGGAATACCAAATAATTTCGTCTATGAAGTTACGCACCAATCTTAATTTCTTTTAATTTTTAAAATATTATGAAATATATTGACATTACTTCAGAATTATTTAAACTCTTAATGTAGTTATTAACTAAGTTTTATAATAATATATTTTCATTCACTTTAAGTCAATTATTTAATTTGTTCTTCATAATAAAGAAGAAAATTAACTTTATATGATAATGAGAATATTTGATAAAATAAATATTCATTGCGACAGTTCATCTTGAATTCTTTAATGAAAACACGGGTTGAAATAGACACGAATGCTTTGGAAATAACTCATTCACCTACAAACGAACAAAGATTGTTGATGACATTCAATAATACAAAGTAAGTTTTCACAGATGCCCAAAAAAATGAATTGCATTTATTTACTTTTAATTAAATCAACTGTATTTATGCAAACCAACGGGGAAACCCTTGGTTATGATAGCAGAATTTATGTTGCGCTTTACATAAGTTTTTTTTCATTTCCTAACTGTCGAAATATGCACATGAATAAATAATAATTTATACTAAGTAATTATCTTCTTGCAGGTCGACTGCAACACATTCAAGGTGTGCAGTCATGTGCTTACATGTTGCGTCCTTTATAAACGACGTAGATGTTTAAAGCAGCGCTACTAAAGATACGCCTTTGTCATACTGCGTTCTCATATACAACTAACACACCATTATCACTTTTTTATGTAGAACCTTACATTGAGAGATCTGAATTCCATTCATGACTCAGAAAATAAATGGCATACAAATAACTCGCCGTTGTAGCGAAAAAGACGGGGGATTTCGCGTGAGTCAGTAACTGGCGCCTTGCAGACCGGGAGATTCTAGATTGGACGGTTGCGCATTTTTCTCACTGGCTAAGCAGTTGGGTGGAATATCGCCGCGGCCTAGATGAGAATTCTTGAAGCCAGTTACCATGATCACACTTTTCCACAACTCTTTCCGTTTGCCTTCAGATACCGAAGCCTGAAAATACCGTACATTAAAAAGGAGATATGGTCTGCACTCTCCCTCCTCCCACACTTTTTCTCTGCATCCACTCATAGGGCCAACATGCCCCACCCGTCAGATGTGGATTAATACCCAAGCAGGCAAGCTAACTCTCCCGTAGGGGAGCGTCACAGACCTCCCCTCATAATAATTTAGAACAATTTTTATGTTTTCTTATTAAATATTGGCAAAATAATTTAAGAAATTAAATAATGACGAAAATAATTAACAACATTAATTCAAATATTAATTCATCTATAATACTTTTTTCTTTTAAAACTCGCACAGAAAATAATACAAAAGACATTTTAAATTACAATTTTATGTTTTTATATTCTGTAATTAACATTGCAATAATATTTCAGTTCAAATTACAAAGGTTATTGTTTTATTTTACTACTTAGTTTAATTATTAACGTTCAATATTTAAAATTTATTTGGGGTCCGATGGTTTCTCCATGCTTAGAACCACTTCAGATATTAGCACAGCCCCGTCAGCTACAAAGTTCCTGGAAGATACCCGCAGTAGAGAAAGTGAACGTAGGCCAGAGTAATTAAAGCACCATGGTTTGTGTCAAATAGACAAATTCGAAACGAACTGAAAATAGGAAATCTAAATACATACATTAGAAGACTTTCAGTAAAAATTTTTTCACGAACTACCGAAAGCAGAAAGTGCTAAAAATTTTGATTTAGGACTGTCAGCCAAAGACATTAAAATTATTGCAAGATACCTCAAGGATAAATTACGCCCACCATAAACGCTTCAATAGAATGCAAATCAAATAGAAATAATTATTAAACATACAAACGAAATTAAACAATAGAATGTCACAATTTGAAAAAATAGATATAAAAATCTCCAAACACTAAATTAAGGGAACAGTAACAAAGTAAGAGGGAGCTTCGACTAAATGAGCTCCCCGCCTGCCTGTACCCTAACTCAGTTATAGTTTTTTTTTTTAATTGGTTATTTAAGGTCGCATCAACATCTAGGTCATTAGCGATCACTATTGGTGTTAATGTTATGGTAACTATGAGGATGAAACGATATGGTGATGATAAGGGGTGAAAGAACGAGCACAAGTACAACCATGCCCGAGGCGGGACTTGAACCCGCGACCCATCGGTTGATTGATTGATTGATTATTTCGTGTTTCCGGGCGCGTCAACTGCTTTGGTCACTGTAGTGAAAAGTAACTGAAAAGCTAGTGTCGAAAATCCTGCCGCCGAGGGGAGTGGGAACCTAGGACCTCCCGGTCAGAGGCGTTGCAGTGACATCATTTGATGCACTGAGCTATCGTTCCCGGTGCGACCCTTCGGTCCGAGATCACTACAACACTACTGCCTTCGCAATCTCGGCCAACGGGCCGAGCCAGTTATTAGTTATAAGTCATGCCAATCTCTGTATAATCAGTGGATTGAACAGACAGAAAATAAAGCTGTTAAAAAAACGTAGGCCGGGACAGAACTCGCGACCTGATCTCTAGCGCCCTCGGATAAAGACGGAAAAGAGAAAAGCACATTATTTTTCACCTCGAGAACCGACGCCAGCGAAAGCTTAGCAGAGCATAACGCGCATTGGCAGGCTCTGGGAACTAGAGCGCACTTGGGAAGACCGCCTTCACTAGCGCCCTCTGGCGCGGATAGTGCCAAATAGCTGTCAACGAGGAGGAGAAAGAAAGGTTTAACGGGGTGCCTCGCTGCCAATAAACGACCTTGCCGCTGGCATCCTCTCCAGAACGAAACAGCATCTCCCACCCTCCGGCCGCACCCGGACACCGCCCAGCAAAATCAGCACGGGTGCGGTTTCGCAAAGCGTTTAAACCCATGTTTTCACGTTTGTTAATATTTAATCTGACCACGACCCGGAAAACCCAGGGTTATTTATAAATGAGAGAAAAAAACAAAACAAACCGCACAAAAACAAAAAAAAATTATAATTCTCATTTCGGATGATATACAGGAGTTCGGATAATCGCAGAAAATGTACTATGGCGGCGTTTTTTATGCGTATTATTGCTTGGAATACAAAAGAATACACTCCAAGCCTTAGAGTTGATAAAATGTAATCCGACCTTGCAGTTGAAAGTCGCTTAATAACGAATGGGACATTTAAAGACCGGCGGATTATAGTTGCGAGTTATATTGTGAATCTCTGGTGTCCGAGCGAATTAAATCCTTCTTCTCCTCCGTTGGCGCAAAGGCTTTCGCAAAACGCACGCGACAATATCAAGGGACGTGGGCAACACGTCTGTTCGTCGCGTGATGTTTTCACACCCGTGTTTCCGCTGTACAGAGACGTTATCACGCAAAGGGTGATGCAGACGTAGTAGTGATTAGATTCCTAACATTAATTTTACGTTTCAGCTAAGCGCTGATTTCTTCATAATACATTCACCAACACTTGCGTGCGTGCTTGTATCAAATATTATTTGCAATGAGCATGGCTCCGCTGCAACATTAACATTATTCTACAAATGTAATTTATAACAAATTGAATACATTATGCAATATAAATTCAGGGTAGTGCAGATGCATATTTTATTTCGTAGTAAAATATAAAACGCGCCTAGAAGAACACATTTATTCTTGAAATCGCATTTTTTCATTTTAAATAACTGACGTTTCCTTCTTGAGCACAAGTTTTAATTCGCTCACACTCAAGAAAGTTTCCTAATTTCCGAAATATTTTTGAAAAATTTACACTACTGGCACAACCACAGATTAATTGTAACGTTTCATCAAATAATCAATAAGAAATGTGTACAAATTAAAATGTTGCGTGATTGCAACGAAAATTAATTCTTAACTTTCTAACAATGCAAATTATACAAAATATGATAATGGTAGCTGGGAATTAATAATACATTTCACATATGAATTTAAAAATACAACAACCTAGAAATATTATATTCTTCCTTCGTTTTTCTTTTCATTAACACTGCTTCCCATCACGTTGATTTGGGGCTTTTGTTTTTTTAAGACAAAATAACAAATCTTCAAACAAAGCAATAAATCAAATAAAACATTTTTACCTTGAACTTGATCATCATTGTAAAATAATATTTTCAATATTTTTAACTTAAGTCTACGATAAAATAAATAAAAATAAATATATTGAAGAAATAAATGCTTCCTTATATGGAATTTTAGAAATTTCATTTCATAAATTATTCCTTTTATGAAATTTACATGTACATTTATAAATAAATGCTATGTAAAACTAATCACGGAAGTATAGAGTATGCGTGATAATGTTCAAAAACCAAAAATATATATGAAAATTATAAGTTGTAGAAAAAATATACATAGTACAACAATGAAATAACATTTTTAAGTACATGGGAAACAGCGGTCCTATATGCGTTCCTCCTAGTGATGGCAAATTTTACCAAAACATCCATACATCGATGTTTCGATACACCGCTAAAGGCTTTTCGATGTCGATGAAATCGAGTCGAGAAAACATAGATGTTTTTTTAATTATAGACCAATAAACATGCTATTTTCCTATCCATTTTTAATTACAGAACGTAAAATGGATATATTTTTTGTTTACTTACCAGCATGTTAGTAGTATGTAAAAACTATTATCGAATGCAAAGAATAAAATTATCAATAAAGAACATCGTATTTTGCTGTCGATTTCGTCGATTCAGGCAATGACACGCCAGGCGATAAGATACATTCATAACACGAGCAGCTCCCAAACTTTCTCAGATCGCACAGGCGAAATGTGCAGCGTGATAAAGAGGATGACGCAAACCAACGAAATTGCTGTTGATTGCCGCTAATCTACAACGTGCTTAAATCCCTTTATTAAAAAATTTTTAAAAAATTAGAATTAAAAAACATTGATGTTTTTGCAACAAAATATCAATGTGAAGAAAACATCGAAAGCAAAATATCGATATTAATATATCGATGTTTCTGGAGGAAAACATCCATGTTTTAATAACATCCATGTTTTGTGCCATCCCTAGTCCCATCGGGTCGTAAAAGGTGACTGGCAGCCGGCGGGATACTAGTCCTAACAAATATTAGCACATTCGTGTTTTTTCTCTACTACTATATTCACTTCTATCAACTACTGATACATAAACTTGGCCTATTTCCTCCTCTAGAGTGATTACTTATTCACTGCATAGTAAGATATTAGAGTGTAATGAATACCAGTATGATATCGTATCAAGAACCGGAACTGTTAGAGAACTCAGTGAGGAGTGTTTATTTAATTTCAGCTGATTATCAGGAAGGAATTTTCCAGTTAACAATACATTTACTCACATGTCCTTGTTTCAGAAAGGAATGCCGTTAAAGAGTAATTATTCTATCACATTGTCATATCGGTATCATACAAACCAATATAAAATGGTTCCCAACGTTCAGGGTCTCAAAATTCCTGCGCTTTTAATCTTATCGTATGACATAAATAAAATAAATATCTTTCATCGGGTTATTGCAAAAATATGTCAAAGTAATAAAGAATTAAAAATTCTGAATTATTAGGAACACGAACACACTTCGCAAATATTTAAGCGAACAAATATTTCTGAAGAAGAGTGACTCATCTATTACAACAATTGTGATATGTTGATTAAAATGTTTCAATAAAATCCGACAACATGATTCACAAAATGTGTCAGACCCCCATTTCAATATTAGAATTATTAAAGGAAAGTCTCAGATTTCTCAAAAACAAAATATACCAGGGAGCCACCAAATCAATAAAAATCTCCTTAGATATCTCTGTACGTAGAGACAAAATAGGCAGAGATAATTCCAACGAACATACGAAAAAATGGACACAGTGCAATTGCTATACATCAGTGCAGAATATCAGCCTACGCAAATAATATGTAGCGGCTGGGCGTGAAGAAGAAGAAGAAGAAGAAGAAGAAGTAGAAGAAGAAGAAGAAGAAGAAGAAGAAGAAGAAGAAGAAGAAGAAGAAGAAGAAGAAGAGGAGATTGTTTCAGAGATGACGTAATAGGCCACACCAGGCCTGGACTACATCACCGATGATGATAATAATGATGATGATTGTGGTTTTAACAAAAAAACTAAATCGGTAATACTCACTATATTAAAGCTTTACTTCATTACTGAACTGAAGTGACGTTAGAATTCTCTACATTAAACAACGCTTTCTCACATCCATTTCATATATTTGGCCCGCCAGAAAACTTCACTAACTTTTTTTTATTTCAATATTTCAGAGTTTATTTCCCCTATGTTTTTCTACCTTTCATACAAGTCATATTTTTGTGTGTCTAGTACTCTTTGCGAACTTTCAATTCAAATGAAGCCGTGTTTAGAGATCCGTACGAGTACGAAACGTTAGAATGGGAGGTGACAACCTGTTCGTTATCAACACAGATATCATTTCAAATATTAATTGCAGGAAAACGTTGTAAGATCGATTTTACAGTACACGAGAACACAACGTCCGTTTTCACGCAAGCTACCTTACAAACATTAACGCGATGCTTGAATTCACACGTATCACATTTAATCAATCACTGTCACAAAAATCCTCTCCGGGCCGTGGCCATCGCAACGCCTGATTTTCCGTCGCCCATCGCCCTCGCTTCCCTTCCGCCCTATCGCCCCCTTCGCCCCAGAGAGCGGGCGTATCTCAGCCAGGGCGCCGCCAACATATTTTTCTGGGAATTTGCCGGCGCGCCGGAAGCACGGGATGGAATGGGATGGGATGGGTCGGTGGAGCCCCACCCCTCGCCACGCCCCTCTCCTCCACACCCCATCCCATCCCAGCCCGTCCCGCCCCGCCACGCCTCGCCTCGCCCCGCCACGCCCCGCCCCGCCACGCCCCGCCCTGCCCCGCCCCGCCACGCCACGCCCCGCCCTGCCCCGCCCCGCCACGCCACGCCACGCCCTGCCACGCCCTTCCCCGCCCCGCCCCGACCCACCCTGCCCCGCCTCCCGATCCTTCCCATCCGCCCCGCCCAGCCCTCCCCGCCCTGTCTCACCCCCGCCCCGCCCCGCCCCGCCCCGCCCTGCCCTGGCCCGCCGCGCCGCGCCCCGCCCCGCCCCAATCCCCCCCGCTCCGCCCAATCCGACCCTCCCCGCCACGACCTGATCCGACCCACCCTGTCCCGCCCCGCCCGGCCCTCCCCACCCCGTCTCACCCCGTCCTGCCCTGGCCCGCCGCGCCCCGCCCCGCCCCGATCCGCCTCGCCCCGCTCCGCTCCGCCCCACCCGCCCCGCCCTGCCCCGCCCCGCCCCGCCCCTCCCCGCCCTGTCCCGCCCCGATCCTCCCCAGCCCGCCCCAATCCGACCCGACCCGCCCCATCCCGCCTCGGTTCTCACCGCTCCGCGCCCCGCCCTTCCCGTCGCCTCGAGGCCCCGAGGGCGGGCGAAACCCGTAGGGGGCAAAGGAAGGGAAGGGTGGACGAGGGAAAAGAAGGGGGGAGGGGAGCGTCTGGAGACGTCCCCATGAGAACCGGCAGCCGTCGACCACCTGGTCACGTGGGGCTGCCGCCGCCGCCGCCGCCACCGCCGCCGCCGCTCACGCTGCCACAGGCGCGAACGCTACTTCCGTCAACGTGGCTGTCGACACTCCGTCATTCTTTAAGACTGGCGTTTTCATTCCTCAAGTATTATTTCTAGTTTCCTTCTGTCTTCGCCGTTCCTTTCTGAAAGGGCCTTTCCCTTTACTTACTGGAGCCTATTCACGACACTTCTTGTGTTCTTTTTCGCCGTTACTTCCATTTGTCAATGTAATTCTCAATTCTTTACATCGTTTTTAACCTTTCCATTCGCCAAAGCTCTCCACCTTTATTTACTTAAGACTAGTGTTCTCAATTTCTTGGTTCTCTACAATATTTTTTTAATATTTCATTTTACTTCTCTTTCCTAGGGTGAATTTTTTTCTTTCGTACGGCAAAGACATTCACTTACTTAAAAATGCCGTGGACACTTACGTCATATTGACCGCGATTTGTTTTCCTTACAAGATTAATTACTTTTTTTCGTTCTCTTTTCTTTTCTCCAAGAACTTCATCCTTTTTCTTACCAAAATATCAATTAGAACCTGTATTCTATCCTATATGGAAATTACGCATTTTATTAGATCAATGGGAAGATTAGCAAATTCGATTTGCAAGCTGGAATTAAAACTCAATTTAGCAACATGAATATTAAAATGAGATTTTCCTTTTGCGAAACTTCTTCTCATACGTTCTATTTTGATCCAAATCGACATGTTGTAACAATGAAAGACGTTGTAGTATGATTTTCGGAAATTTTCTTGAACTTTACCGAAAAACATCGATATAAAAAGAGGGTAAAACTATAAATATATTGAGGTACATTTGTTTCAAATTCGTCACGTGATCATGTTCTCCACACAGACTTAAACGGTCGAAAAGGTTTCAATGTTCCTTCAAAGAGTGCAGAAATGTTGGATAATTGTGGAAAAGTAATGTGCCTCATATTACTTAAAAATATAATAGATCGTATACTTCACGTCTAAAACCAATCAATTACTCATTTATTTATAATTTTCATATTATATTAATTATAATTAATGAAAGTCAATTATAATTTATACAGTTATTTAAAATCAATAGATTTTTATATAATTTATTTAATTATTACTTTAGAAAAAGCAGAGCTATTTAAAAAAATGTTATCAAGGCCACGAGCATGAATGCAATATGCTAGATCCGAATAATAATTGAGAAATAGTGTTATGTATTTCAGGATAATAATATCACCAGACGTCATCTTTGTATGACGATCATTTACGCAACATCAGTTTTGTCATATGGCTTTTTCTTCGAGTATGATTGACATTGCAACACTCAGAAATATTTGTAGTAATAAAATTTACTGTGTTTTTCAAACATTTATTGAATTTACAGAAATTTAATAAACATGCAACCCATTCTCCATACTATGAAAATAATACTTGAATTCTAAGAAGAGGAATGTCCGTACGGAACAAGAATATTATAATTATAATAAATGTGCCAATTGCAAGTAAAATTTACTAATAAATACATTGAAGAGAACAAACACTCATAGTTTCACACACGAGAAGACTGGAGCGTGGTGTCACAGTTATTGCTACAAATGCATATAATTCTGGTGAGGTACAGGGATCCCTAATGATGGATTGTATTATTTTGAAGGCTTGCTGACAACTATACTTGATTTGTAAACTTACTTTCTTTTCTCTTCAATGAATGTCTATCAATCATTTTTAGTACAAACAGTTCCACTTATTGAAGAGTAAATTTATTTAGCGTATATTGTTACATATAGTATTTTTTGATGACATTTAGGTTACACCTTTTAGCCATCTTTAGACCTTAAAAAATACAGTTGGGATTTTACTATACTAGGATATTTACATTATATACATTACTAGTATTGTAAGCGTGCGTTCTTCCGCTCGCTGTTCCTTCATTTCTTCCATACTTGATTTGGCCGATGACGTTAGTTCACTGTTACCCCTTTCGCCTTATAAAATAGATATTTTTGCAGTGGTAACGACATTTCAGAGGCCAAGATTCTTGTTGAGAAAGAAGTTTGCGAATTAATTTAAAAGATTCGGTTAGTAAGGCAGGAGGCATGTCAATAATACCTAATTTCATAGGTCACTATAGAAAAATCGAAATATAATTGGGAAACAAAAATACCATGCCAGTCGGATGAGTGAGTATTTCGTGGTTTCGGGTGCGTCAACTACTTCATCAACGCTCCCGAGAGTGTACAGCATGATACATCTAGGAGGTCGTGGTGTTATCCTCCGCTGGGATGATGTGCGATGAAGGAAAGAGCGCGTGTGGTTCGTGGCCCGTTTGTTTGGGTACTGCTCAGGCATTCGCTTGACCACGATCGTGGAAACCACGGAAACGATGGAGAACTATCTACCAGTGCAGCCATCCATTGGAATTCTTCTCCAGACAGCGGATGAATTCGACTTTGCGAAATTACACCATCACTGAGGAGCACCGTCGGGAATCGAACTTGGTATCAGGTACCACGCTGTGATCTCCCGTCAGAGATGCTGATGCAGTAACATTTGTTGCAATAAGCCATCTCAGTCAATCCATATCAGTCGGAACTCACATTGTGACCCGTCGTGGAATAACATTTGGAAGCACAACCCCACCGCCCATGAAATTCATGGGACGGAGGTTGGGTAAGCGTGGCGATAACTAATTGTTAACCAGCTGTTGGTCACTGACTGATCTCATTATAATTATATCATTAGATGGGTTGAATGACCGGGTGGATCACGAATACATCCGTGTTTTTGCACAATACACATTTTGTTGGCTGACGTTTTAGCGTAATGCTTGATATCTTCAGAGCTTTAACTAAATTTTTAATATGATAAATTTGTTAAGTTAAAATGATATTAAAAAGCAAAAAAGAGAGATTAATCAATCTTGAAGTAAAGTTACACCACATTAAAGACAAACTATATTACAGAGAAGTAGTAGAAAATAATTATTAACAATGTTGCGAAAAATACGTAAACATTAAACAAGTTGATTATAGAAATTGAACAAAATTATCAACATTGAACATTAAATAGTGGTTATACATTATTAAGAAAATCAGCACAATCAGTGATCTAAAAAGTACATCAATCCATCTAATGACATCTTCGACGTAGTTGTTCGGATAGATACAAGAGAATTATTTATACATGAAATATTTTTTAATGGAGTCAAAGCGGTATATCACCACAGCGTGTATTTCTAACACCAAGAATAAAAAAGTAAGAATAGGAGGAATCAAAAAACGTCCTTGAAATGAGAACGTAAGAACAAAAATTAGCTCCTGCATCATTCTAAGAAACTCGATAAAAGCGTTTTACTTCACTACTGCATTCTCCAGGAAAGCAGTAGGAGTGCACGAATTTGGAACACACTTCGCTTCAACAAAGTAAAATTCAATACCCACCATATTCGCATGATTAATCACCCACAGACCATTTCCACTTCTCCAGATTGAAAATACACCTGACGATTTGACTGTTTGAGGATATCCAGAAGGTTGTGACCAACGAACGCATGTCAACACCAGACTTCTCCGACTACAAAGCAATTGAAAACTCGAGCTGAGTGTAAGTGTATGCCAATAGGATCCTATTGAAAGTATACAAGCATTTCAAAGCCATATGTCAGCGTCTTTGAATTTATTATTGTGTCAGTATGGGAAGCTATGGCCCGCACTATACATACATATAGTGTGTATCCCAATGATTCTTTTTAATCAAATGGAAATACGCATAATTCATTTCATGACTATAATGTGCGTCGTGAATTCAGTAGACACCTGTCTCTTCCAGCCCACCGAAATTAATGAGGCAAGAATAGACGAAAATCTCGGTGTGATATTTATTTTAGAATATTAGGCCATATTAAAGAGCGTAAATATCCGTCAATTGTAAGATGCAACGAAACATCAGAAAAATGAATCAAGATTTAGGCTTCCTTCATTTTACTGTTAATAACGATTGATTCCACCAGATTTGTGTGAGAAATAATTAAATTGTTTACTCTTTATTCCCATTACTACACAGTCAGGATATCATATTTATCTCAGCAACGCTACAATTTTCATGTCTCTCCAGCTGGCGGCAATCTGCGCAGAATGGAACGCGCTGAAAGTAAATATCAAACACAAACAGACAGGAGCGTCAATAGCAGTTCGCACAAACGAAAGGGGCAAGGTTCACTGGAGTGAGCAGCGGTGCGAAACACGAGCGACGGTCGCTGCCTCCCCCGGCGGAGGGCAGACGGCGCGCGGAGCGTAGGAAACAGCAACGTCAGGGCTTCGCGGCTCGGCGACAGCGGATCGACCCCTGGGGAACGCCTACACGCGCGGGTGAACGAGCGAGCGGGCGAAAGGCAGGACGGGTGGGTGGGCGGGCGAATGGGAGAGTGGACGGGCGGGCAGGCGAAAGGGAGGGCGGGCGGGCGGGTGAAAGGGAGGGCGGGCGGGCGAAAGGGAGAGCGGGCGGGCGGGCGGGCAGGCAGGCGAAAGGGAGGACGGGCGGGCGAAAGGAGGGACGGGCGGTGAAAGGGCGGGCGGGCGGGCGGGCAGCCAGGCAGGCGAAAGGGAGGACGGGCGGGCGAAAGGGAGGGCGGGCAGGCGAAAAGGAGAGCGGGCGGTTGAAAGGGAGGGCGGGCGGGCAGGCAGGCGAAAGGGAGGACGGGCGGGCGAAAGGGGAGGGTGGGCGGGCGAAAAGGAGAGCGGCGGGCGGGGAGGCGAAAGGGAAAGCGGGCGGGCAGGCAGGCGAAAGGGAGGGTGGGCAGGCGGCAAAGGCCGCGACGTGAACGAGGCTTCAAACCGATCGCGCGGCGCACGGGCGGGCGGATGATAATCAATTAACAGATGCAATGGAATCCGCCCTTAATCCGTGCCGGCGCCGGCTAATTGTGTTAGAGCAAGTCCGCTCGCCCTGCTCCCCCCTCGCCCCGCCCTGCACCTAATAGGGCTTATTGAGTGGCGCAGATCTGGCGCGCGGGATTATCCCGCGGTTGCCGCACGCACGGGCCACCTTTAGCAACGTCCGCGCGCCGCGCCACCGGTCTTCCGGGCGCGCGCCTCCGGAGGAAGTGCTTTCGCCCGGACGAACAGCGAGCGCTCTCAGTGGACTCTCACTCGCCTGGCCGAAGCGAAAACTGATTTCCGGAGCACTGATCTGTCTTCTCTTCATCATTCTATTTTCAGGAAAAAGATAAGACTATAGCCTATATTAAAATACTTCAGACGTTCCGGTAGAAGTTTCTAAGTTCAACAGAGTATTTTTTTAAATATTTTATAGATTTTGTTGGTTGCACATAGGTCAGTTTTAGTCTAAACTTTACGTATGTTTGATAGGCTTACATGCTAACTTATATTTAAAACTTATTTCCAAGACTTAAAAACATAAGGTTGAGGATTAGGTCCTCTATTTTGGTTCAAATTCGGAGAAGGTTTTGAGGAATATATTGTAGGGATATCTGTTTTTTATTCTGGTATGGTTCGAATTTGTTGCAAATCTAAAGGTTCCAAGGGAAGGAATTAAAGGCAAATAATAATAAAAGTTGGTGGCTGAGTATGTGATACGACGTTCAATGAGTTCTAAACTGAGTTCTTTATGAAGCTGATGATTGGTGACAAACCACGGTGCAATGGTTATGGTTCTGAGAAGTTGGTTCTGAATGGTTCAACAGTTTGGTATTTATACTTCATGTTTTTACGTACAATTCTTTTGATAAGTGAATGTAGAAGATTTTAACGAAGTTTGTGAATCAATTGCTTGTAACTTGTAAATAATTAATTGCCCCAGGCATAGTAGGGCTTGAGTGGAGAGAATGTGGTGCGCGGGTTGGCATGCGCGACCTACTTTCCCAAAGTCCGCTGCGCTGCGCCACCGGTCTTCCAGCAGGGTTTGTTTACATTCAATCCTTACCGTATTAAAACTATGGCCCTGTGATTGGTTGCTTCCTCACCGTCTACCTGTTTCGACGTCACGATCGCAAATTTGTTAGGATTGATTGATTGATTTTTTCGTGTTTTCGGGAGCGCCAACTGCTTCGGTCATTAGTCCCGTTAGTGTAGTGCATGTTTTTTCTCGGGTGATGGCGGTGATATTCCCCCGCTGGATGGCGAGATCCGGCGCCGACCTACCGTCGGCTAGTGGGGTTTCCCGCTAACCAGGACTCTCCCACCAACGAGGCACCGCCCCAGCCGGGACAAGCTCTAAGCTCCCGACCGGTCTCCCGGCATATGTGGTAGTGTAGTGCATGTTAGTGTAAGTGTGTGTGTGTGTGTGTGTGTGTGTGTGTAATGGGAGATGATAGGACAAGGAAGAGGAAGGACAGATCGCGCGCGGTCCGTGGCCCGTTGGGTAGGATACTGCTCCGGCATTCGCCTGGTGTTGATCGAAGAATCCACGGAAAACTACCGATCACAGCAACCGCTATAATTCTCCTCGAGCGAATGAATTCGACCTAGCTGAAAAGCTAGTGTCGAAAATCCTGCCGCCGTCAGGACTCGAACCTAGGACTTCCCAGTCAGAGGCGCTGCAGTGACGTCAACAAATTTGTTAGGATTAGTATTGTTTCGAAATAGATGCCGTGGAGTCAAGTAGTGATGCAAGTAATGAAAGCCAAATCTGATGAAAAGGATTTTTGACCGCAACGTTTTTTAGCATGTACATGACAAATTACGCGTTACGCAGACTCAAGGTGGATGTGAGGCCGTAGGCTGGAGCCTTGCTCTCAACTACGAAATGGACGAGCGATAGTGAGTCAATGACTTCTATAGTGCGATAGTATAACGAGCGATAGTGAGTCAATGGCTTCTATAAATTTACTTTGACATAATAAGAATACTTTGGTAGCCTAACGTGTCTACGATTATGAAATCAGAAATGGTAAATGATGGTGGACGTCATGAACTAGCTCAAACTGAAATTATGCATGTTTTACGCCTCAAGCTTTAAAATTTGTGAATTTTATTTAAATCTGCCTAGCTCGGGCATTTTTAGAGGCTAAACAAAAAGTCCCGTAATTTTACCAGGTTCAAAATGAAGGTAAGGAATATTAATAAGCCTTCAAGCCGGTGTGCTTTCGTGAGTACTAACAGCTCTCCGAACACGTTGCTTGTTTCCTGGCGAAAACTGATTTCCGGATCACTGCACGTCGCTAATCATTTCCGTTTCTCCATGGTCTCTGCTACTTCTGATGTTCGTCGAGTTCCATTTACTGAAATAATTTAATCACTCAGGGTTAGAAAATTTCAGTATTTATTTACGTACAAACTCAGCCTTTGATAATCGAATCAACGTGGTTTGAAAATAGCTTGAAAACAGGTGAACCAATCGTCTGTGATTTTAAATGAATCTACTTATTTATTAGTTATTCAGACTGTAAATTAAATTCACTAGTCCTTTCCAGACGCTATTACTGATGTTCTTTGAGTTGAGATTTCTTAGTGACAATTGTTTTAGTAATTTTAACTTCCAGTTTGTAATATATAACAAGTTTTGAAAATGTACACTGAAAATGGAAGAAACTTCTAAAAATCTATTTATGTGATTATTGTGTATCGATTTATTTTTATATTTACTAATCAGTCTGTATTCATGTTCTATTTTCTTACATAGAATATTTAAAATAATCAGACATCTTGACATCTCACCATGCGAAATTTCTCTGAGATAGCTTCGAAGGTGACTTTTGGAATTCACAAGTCTAAACCCTACTTCAAATATACGAGCAAAAGTGATTCTCCAATTTTTTACACGCAGAAGTTTGTTGCTACTTTGCGGATTGTTTTTTGTGACATGTTGCAAAGTCATTAAATTTCTCGTAAGACGATTTAGTATGTCTATGAATGTTTAAAACTGTGAAGCTAAAAAACGTTTGGACAGTTACTCTTCACTAAAGATAAATGGCGTGCAATGGTGTAAGTCGATAATATGCGTACTTATGCGGTTGTTACCCTTAATAAGAACAATATAGATATTAAATCGAGTTTCAAGTTTCAACAATCACTCTTAAGGAAAAAATAAATGCCACCAAAAGTAAAGCTTTGTGTATCCTTTACACGATTTTTTAAATCAACTAATTTTACTTATATTAATTTGTGTGGTGCTGTACGAGACCATCGATACCAATTGCAGACTTTTTTTGTTTTCACCTACTGATCAGCCGGTCGTCCCTTGATTTTGTCTCACCCAACCCGTGATATTCCTCTTTACTCGTTCCCACTCCGCCCCATTGACTCTCACTTGCTTTCGAGGAGACCTATTCCGGTTTCCCCACAAAACAAATGTTAATTTTTAGACCAGAAGATAAGTTCTTGATTCTCAAATAACATGTTGAATTACAGGAATTAAACTTGAACGGTACCACGGACCATCAATACCAACTGTAGGTATTGAAAAGTGATACCAATTAAAGGTTAAAAAGACAAAATATAGTTCCTTTTTATTACATATCTTTCACTGACTTATTTGCACAGACATCGCAAATCCTGTTTGCATGGTAGTAACAAATATACCTTTATGAGTGAAAGTTTCCGGGCTGGTAGGCCGTAGTCCAGTTGGCATTGAGGAGCCAAACTTTTCGTCCACGTCTGCGGTGGACCTCTTTAGTCAGTCGCTAGCCCGCCGCCGCCGACCCGGAGACTACCCCCACGACGCTGCCGCCACCGAAGATGTCCACCGCAGACGTGGACGAAACGTTTGACTCCTCAATGCCAACTGGACCACGGCCTACCAGCCCGGAAACTTTCACTCATATTGACTCCGGCCGTGAAAGCCTACGATGCTAAATACACTTTTATGTTTTTTGAGTAACTGCATGTGTTCTTCCGTGCGTCTGTCATTCACGGTTCGATGACTTTCCGTCCACCAATCGTGACATGTCTGTCTTCTGGTAGGGAACTGATCTCTAAGAGTAACATGTAAATCGCACAGCAGAACTGTCAATTAGTGATGCTACTTTGAAGGTATCCACAAGAAGTAAAGTGTTTCGTCCGTATTACCATATTTTTAATAATAAATTTGCAAATATCTACGTATAGTCTTACCTTGTAACTTAATAAATCTGAAGAACTTCAAGTGAATACCGAGAAAATTAGAACTGAGTAATACTAAAGAATTAAAACACTCTTACGTCAGACTTCTTACATTTACATTCTTAAGCGTGCAAATACCGATTATCAAATGAATGTGACTAAAAATTTATTCTTATTAGACTTAACAAACACCTCATTCACTTACACATACAAAAACCCCTTTCAATGTTCCTTGCACACGTGAACGGAATATTCTAGATAAGTGATAATTGACTTTGTATTAGCTTTTTTTGTGCAATTGCTGCACACATAATAATGATTTCTCATACCTTTAGTACGCAAAAAAGTGAGAGATTTTTAAAGTTGTCACTTTGAAGGAGTACGTGTTTTGTGCTAGGCGGAATCATTCCTTTGGCGCGCAGGGACAAGGTGTTTTACTGTACGAAAGATCTGTTTGGTGAACTATCATGGTGAAATTTGTACTACTAAACATTTATAAATTTCCGAATATAATTTTTTAACTTTACTACAAAAACGACGATTTCTGAGACTTTTTTTTCCTCGTGCACCGATCATTTATGAAATGAAGTAATATTTAACGTTTTCAAACCACGCCACGTAGATAAACTGCTAGTTCAGTTTGTCCACGAGTTACTTACTACAGCAGCGCCGCACGTGCGCTAAATAGACAGAAGTCCGGTTGAAACTTTGTCCACATTGCGACGAGCACTCGAAACACCCTGGTTGGGGTCGGCAGCTTGGCGCCGACACGCGGGGGGAGCCTGCCCAATCTCAACATCGGGCCCTTTGTCCCCTCGAGGGCGCACGCTCCGCCACCTCAGACTCCGCGGGCCGGCGCCCCGCGTGCCGCCCATTCACTGCAGACGGATCGCCCCACGCGGCCGGGCGGGCGGGCGGAGGAAGGGCGGGCGGGCTGAGGGTGGGAGGGAGGGCGGGCGGGCGGGAGGAGGGGGGGCGGGCGGGCGGGCGTGCGGAGGGGAGGGAGGGCGGAGGGAGGGCGGAGGGAGGGCGGAGGGAGGGTGGAGGGAGGGCGGAGGGAGGGCGGAGGGAGGGCGGAGGGCGGAGGGAGGGCGGAGGGAGGGCGGAGGGAGGGTGGGAGGGAGGGCGGAGGGAGGGGGGCGGAGGGAGGGTGGGAGGGAGGGCGGGGAGGTGGAGGCGGAGGGAGGGCGGAGGGAGGGCGGGAGGGAGGGCGGAGGGAGGGCGGAGGGAGGGCGGAGGGAGGGCGGAGGGAGGGTGGAGGGAGGGCGGAGGGAGGGCGGAGGGAGGGCGGAGGGAGGGCGGAGGGAGGGAGAGGGAGGGCAGGGAGGGCGGAGGGAGGGCGGAGGGAGGGCGGAAGGAGGGCGGAGGAGGGGAGGGAGGGCGGAGGGAGGCGGAGGGAGGGCGGAGGGAGGGCGGAGGGAGGGCGGAGGGAGGGCGGAGGGAGGGCGGAGGGAGGGAAGGGAGGAGGGCGGAGGGAGGACGGAGGGAGGGCGGAAGGAGGGCGGAGGGAGGGCGGAGGGAGGGGGAGGGAGGGCGGAGGACGAGCGGGTGGGCGGAGGGAGGGAGGGAGGGAGGGCCGGCCCGACGACGTAACGATCCGATGACCCGCCAAGCAGGTGCAGGCGCAAGTGCGGGGGCGGGGCGAGGGTCTAACGCAGCAAAGCCCTGCGGCGGGGGAGAGGGGAGCAGGCGGGACGAAAGGGAAGCACAGACTCGGTGTGCACGCAATCTGGGACTGCTTACACCGGTCGTTTTCTAATGAGAAGTACGTTCCTTCGGGCAAAAGGCGATGTTAGAAAATGTTGATAGATACCATACAAGGAACAAAATAATGAAAAATTATAAATTTTCGGACGGCTTACAAATTTTCTTCTTTGTCTTTTCTTCTTCTCTCACCTCCTCCTCCTCTTCTTTCTTTTCCCGTCTCTTCTTCTTCTTTACCACATCCTCGTCTTTACCGCATCTTCTTCGTCCTCATCGCACCTTCTTCGTCCTTACCTCATCTTCTTCGTCTTTACCGCATATTCTTCGTCTTTACCGCATCTTCTTCGTCTGTACCTCATTTTCATATTCTCCGCATTTTCATCCTCTCCGCATTTTCATCTCCGCGTTTTCATTTTTGCCGAATCCTCATCTTTTTCGGATCTTCAGCGACTCCGTTTCATCCAAGTCTTTTCAGATTCTGTATCTCCTCCCCTTTTCTTCTTCTTCATATTCTTTCTCTGATGAGACTAAGCTCTCTAATCTCCTTATTTTCCATATAGAGACATGCGATCTACGAAGACTTTTGTAGGAGAAAAGATTTCAATTATGGCGCCTGCAGCCACATCTTCTACGTAGAGTGCACCTATCTGGATGAGAACATTTGCATCTGAATTAATTCTTATTTAGAGCTGATTGCTTGGAACTGTCAACGATACAGCGCAAGTTAAAATTTTAAAAAACACTTGGTTTACACAGTGGTGTTGCGAGTTCTCCACGCCATATTTCGATAAAATATTTTCTAAGTCAGGAGGTTGCTAAATAGATATGTTAATGACATGATTTTTTTAGAATTAAAAAAATGACGTTTTTTAAGTAATTCTTATTTCTATTTTGTCGCAATATTCTCCAAGAGGGTAAAAAAGTTAAAGAACGAACTTCAAGAGACAATGTACTTCAAGATAATTAATATAATGATATAATTATGATAATCAATAAGTAATGTATTATTAAATTCAAGTTATGTATTATTATAAATCACGTCTAATTAAATAGATTTAATTAATTACATAATGTGTAATTAATGTTTGACGACTATACTACGAATTATTGTGCACAAAAGAATAAATAAAATACCACTCCATTGTGATGCAGACATTTTCCTTAGAATGTTGATCCCTTCATTGTATTGTTGAACCACTGTCCCCCGGATGTACTGTAGACGTACGCCACTTTTGTGAAGTCATCGGCGCAGTTCTATTTCGTTCATTTAGCATTTGGTATAAAATTAGTCTGCCTTATATGAATGGAGTCATACGCAGACATCTTTGAACTTAGTTGTGAATGTAACAAGCATTTTCATGAACGCTTTGAGGAACTCTGAGAGATATGTTTTTTGGAAGAGCTCGCATGACATCATCCATGCAAATCCATTGATCTTATCATTTCCATTCAGTTCCATTTGCAAGCACGTCCTGTGTACCCAGACCTCACATTCATCTCTTCTCCTTTATTTAGCGTTTCCACTGGATTATCCGACTAGTAACACGTAGGATCTTATTATTCTTGGAAGAAATTTCATTAGATATATTGCATACTCTTTGGAATGAATTGTAGGATAAAACAACAAACAAAATTTTTAAAATGTAACAATTGTCTCCTTTTAAAGAATATTAATGAAACAAACGAAATATTTCGAAGTGTCAATGTTACAAACAGACTGGCGAATGACCACTCTGTTCCATTGTCCACCTAGTTGGACTGAACCCCGTATCATCGGCCCCTGCCTTGGGGCTGCACGTGGAGCGGCGGCGGCAGGAATCGGCAGCGATCGAAGCGGCATCGCCCGCACGCCTCCCGCGCCGCGCCCCGAGAGATCTGCGCACACGGCCGGCGCCACGCAAATAAATCCCCGTCACGCCCTCGCCTCCGCGCTCGCCCCCGCCCTCGCCCTCGACACCGCCCTGGCCCCCGCCCTCGCCCCCGCCTCACACACGCCCTTGCCCCAGTCCCTGCCCCCGCCCTCGCCCTTGCCCTCCCCTCGCCCTGCCCCTGCCCTCACCTCCACCCTCACCCCCGTCCTCGCCCTCGCACTCGTCCCCGCCCCCGCCCTCGCCTTCGTCACCGCCCCTCTCTCACCCCCGCCCTCGCACCCGCCACGGACCCCGCCCCGGCCCCCGCTCTAGGCCCCGCCCTCGCCTCCGGTCTCACAGCCGCCCTCGCCCAAGCCCCTGCCCTCGCCCTTGCCCTCGCCCCCGCCCCCACCCTCGCCCTCACCCTCGCCCACGCACTCGCCCCCGCCTCGCCCTTGCCCTCGCCCTCCCCCACCCTCCCCCCGCCCACCTCCGCCCTCGCCCCCGTCCGCCCTCATCACCGCCCCAGCCCTCGCCCTCGCTCCGCCCTCACTCGCGCCCTTGCCCTCGCCCCGCCCTCGCATCCGCCCCCGCCCTCACCCTCACCCTCGCCCTCGACCACGCCCCCACGCCCCACTCTCGCCCTCGCCCTCGCCCTCGCCCTCGCCCTCGCCCTCGCCCTCGCCCTCGCCCTCGCCCTCGCCCTCGCCCTCGCCCTCGCCCTCGCCCTCGCCCTCGCCCTCGCCCTCGCCCTCGCCCGCGCCCACGCCCTCGCTCTCGCCCTCGCCCTCGCCCTCGCCCCTGCCCTCGTCCTCGCCCCTGCCCTCGTCCTCTCCCCAGCCTTCCGCATGCCCTCGCCCCCTCCCTCCTCTCAACCTCGCCCCCAACCTCGCCCTCGCCCCCTCCTCTCACCTCACCCCGCCCCATCCTCTCCCCGCCCTGGCCCCCACCCGCCCGCGCTACCGGCCCCGCCCTCGCCCTCGCTCCCGCTCCCGCCCTCGCTCACGGCCGTTGCTAGCGCACACGCAGGCCCACCCAGATGCACGACCCCAGACCTCCCTCTCTCTTTCCGCCCCACCCCCTCCCGCCATCCCGGGACGTCCGTTCGTCCGCACGCGCCTCTTAGCTGCTGGGTCCACAGCCCACCCCGCCGCGACTCTTCCCTTCGCTGCCACTGCTCTCGATGTCCCCCGTTTTTACTCCGCCTCTTGACTTTTGCATTCGACACGTTAGCTCACTCTCGGTGCTCCGCGTGTCTCCCTGCCCTCGGGTCTGTGTATTCGGGACCTTTCTACTGCGTCACCGGCTCAGTTTAGCTCAGACCCAGCATTGCCGCAGTCTCTACAGCGGTTCTGACCTGGACGCATAGGGTTGGAGTACCGATGGTCGTAGATTTCCTACACCAGCTAAATAGCTAGGTCGAATTTAACTGGTGTCTAGAAGAGAATTCTCGGCTGCTGTGATCGGGCGTTTTCTGTAGTTTCTCCGATGGCTGTAAAGAAGGTACCGAGCGAATGCTGGAGCATTACCGTTACAGACGGTTCACGTACCACGCGCGATCTTTCCTTCCACTTCCCTGTCCAATCCTCTCCCCTTGCACAGACACACTTTCGTGTACATGCACGTCACTGACACACATGCAGGGAGGGCCAGTGGAGAGCTTAGAGCTGATCCCGACTGTGGCAGTTCTCGACTGAGGTGAGATACCTGGATGGGGGAAATCCCCGCCAGTGCCAGTTCGTAGGTAGGGTAGTATTTTGCCATGCAGCGAGGCGCGGACACCGCCTACCTCTGGGACATAACATTCACTACACTTACAGGAAGGGCAACCGTTACAGATGACATGCGCGGACACATTAAACAATCAATATACCGTGTGAGTGAGAATGAGAGTATTTGCTTCCCAGAGTTTCAGGACATGAGTCCCATTATGCATCTCGAAAGGAGGTGGTATTCCTCCCCATTAGAACGCCTGACTCGGCGCTGACAAACACGTCAGCTTGTCGGGTCCTTTCTCGTTAGTGTCACCCCTTTGTTGCTCTACCACTGTGTCCGTGTATCCGTGTGTCTACAGATGTTCTGAGCAGCTCGTCTATCTGTCTTTATTACTTTCTTTCTTTCTCTTTCTCTCTCTCACTCTCTCTCTTTCTCTCTCTCTTTGCATTTCTTTCTCTCTTCTCTCTCCATTTCTAAGTCGTCTCAATATTGCTTGTTTGGCACACTAATATTTCATTTTTAACATTACTTCACTCTATATTTCACATCTCTCAATTTTCCCAATGCGCCTTCTTGCCTGTTCCTTAACATCTCTGTATTCTGATCTTCTACGTACGCATTGCAATCCTTGCAATGGTGAGTTGGTTCCAAAACCAAATTGGTTAAATATTTTACGTATTATATTTGATATTAAGTTTACAATATTAAGAGTAGATGGTTAACAAATTCAAGTACGATGTGGAAAAATGAGCTAATGAGGATCTGCATGCTCCAATTGTTTTACTTCGTACAAAGAAACATCCTCATTTAAAATTTATCTGTTTTTTATACCGCCTTAAAACTACTCCTCTTCCTTTTCAGTTCATGACGTTTAAAATCAATATTTTATTCTTTCTTGTCCAACTGTTTCGTTGAAATGGTCCCTCTTGTAGAAATATTTTTGCATACATTCAATTCGTTATTCTTACGTATTACGTAATTACCATCCACACTGGTCAATACACAGATCACTGCACCCAGTTAATTTAATTCGGATGTGTATTTCGTTTCTTTTTAATTTCATACGATCATCTCATTTCATTCTCACAGGCTAGTTCTTCTATGCCACTTCTCCCTCCCGAATCTTACTTCCCACCATCACACTCTTTACCCTTTCTTCGTCCCCTTCTGTCCCTCTCTGTCTCACTTTCTCACTTTCTCTCTCTCTCTCCCTCCCTCTCCCTCCCTCTCTCCCTCTCTCGTTCGATTGATTTTTTGTGTTTCCGGGCGCGTCAACTGCTTTGGTCATTAGTCCCGTCAGTGTAGTGCATGTTTTTTTTCGGGAGATGGCGGTGATGTTCCCCCGCTGGATGGCGAGATCCGGCGCCAACCTATCGTCGGTTAGTGGGTTTCACCCAACCAAGACTCTCCCACCAGCGGGGCACCGCCGCAGCCGGGGACAGGCTCTAAGCTTCCGATCGATCCCGGAATATGTGGTAGTGTATGTGCATGTTAGTGTGTGTGTGTGTGTGTGTGTGGCATGTCTCTCTCCTCTTCTCTCTCTCTCTCCTATTGTGTGTCTGTGTTTGTGTCGCAGTGTGTCTTCCTCTGTGTACTTCTTTCTCTCTCTCCCTCCCTCTCTGTCTCTCACTCTCTCTCTCACTCTCTCCCTCTCTCTTCCGCCTTCTTCACCAGCCCATTCCGCACACTCCAGCGCTGGGCGGGGCTTTTTGCGCCGTCCGCGAGGAATTCCCGAACAGGCGAAACGCACCACACCACGCGCCTCGCTCGCCTCGCCTCGCCTCGCGCACGGAGGTTTATACATAAACATGGTGGCGCAAGCGGCGCGGCCCGGTCGGCGCTTGTTTTTATTTCACTGCAGTTCGGCCGACGGCCGCCCGGCAGCAGCAGCAGCGTCGGCAGCTGTGGCTCCGGTCCCGCCTCCTCCCCCTCCCACTCCGGTCCTGCAGCCGCGAACCTGCTCTTTCTATAATTGAGGTGGAGTGCAGGAGGGCGGCGCGGGACATCCCCGGGAGCAGGTCGGCCGCCGCCGGACGGGTGGGTGGGGTGGGGTGGGGGGTAATGCTGACCCGTCGCCGCTCCGCCCACGCCGACAATGGGCCCCGAAGCGCTCGCGCCGCGCTGCGCCACCTAGGCGACGGTCAGGAATGGCGCGAGCACCGTCGAGCCATCACCTGCAGCTTTCCTCGGCCCTTGTGCATTCGTCAGCCAGGGGAGCAACTAAATAGTGCAGCCGGCTCCAGAGGCAACCGATTGGTGATGGGGTTAGGTAGGTCGGCGCCGGATCTCGCCTTCCAACGGGGAAAGATCACCGCACATAGCCCGAGAAAAAACATGCACTACACTAACGGGACTAATGACCAAAGCAGTGTACCGCGTGATTTCGCATCGTTTGATTGATTGATTCATTGATTTTTTCGTGTTTCCGGGTGCGTCAACTGCTTTGGTCACTAGTCCCGTTAGTGTGTGCATGTTTTTTTCTCGGGGGGATGGGGGTGAGCTTCCCCCGCTGATAGGCGAGATCCGGCGCCGACCTGCCATCAGCTAGTGGGGTTTCCCCCTAATCTGGACTCTCCCACCAGCAGGGCACCGCCCCAGCCGGGACAAGCTCCAAACTCCCGACCGGTCTCCCGGAATATGTCGTAGTGTAGTGCATGTTAGAGTAAGTGTGTGTGTGTGTGTGTAAGGGGAGAGAATAGGAGAAGAAAGAGGAAGGAAAGATCACGCGCGGTCCGTGGCCCGTTTGGTAGGGTACTGCTCCAGCATTCGCCTGGTGTTGATCGGAGAAACCACGGAAAACTACCGATCAGAGCTGTCGGCCGCCAGAATTCTCCTTCCGACAGCAACTGAATTCGACCTAGCTGTTCGCCTCGTGTGCGGTCTATTCCGTTCAGATGAACCAATTACTGTAATGCTTTAAATAATTATTCATGGTATAATTGTTCAGGTAATCGCCATCGTTCCATTGAGGAAAGGAAGAGCACGCCTCATGGCCCGAGTCTCGCCACGTAAAATTCATTCATTCATTCATTCATATACCAACAACAGTATCTGCCTTCATCTAGAGTCATGAACATAAACAACACGCTACACTGATTTCGTAACTCTTGATTTGTAACAGTGAATTCAGAATAAAATGAACTGTCGATGTTCATTTTCTTTTGAATGAGTTAATATTCTACCAGCTTCTTCTCCGATAAATAACTTTCCCCGTGACACCGCATTCGTCTTCGCGATTCGGTCTACTGCGCTATTCATCGGCAGCCACCACTTTCCGGTCACGTCGCTCAGGTTGGCCAGCCTGGCGGGCGGCGTGATTTGCGTATTGCGCACCGAGCACGAAACCTCGCCGGTGATCACGCCCCGAGACCAGCGCTCGCTTCGGCGGCGGCGGCGGACAGAATTAAGCATTCATGAACTGCCAAGCGGATTTTCTTCGTGCAGATAAAAGAGAACCGATATTTTGATTAAAAATCATGATTTACTTTTAGAGGCAATGTGTGGTGTTTCAGGTAGATGAGAACGTAATATTGTAAATCCTGCGAAAGTACCATCTGAAGTAACTTTTTTGTACAAAAAATCTCTCTCAAAATACAAGTAAAACTAGTTGAATGTGGCGTCCCTGATGCTGGAAACTGCTCTAAAAGTATTTTCTGGTGATGAACATTTATTTCATACTTCATTTCTTTCAGGCGTTCAAATATGTTCTTACATTATCTGGAATTGGACTTACCAATGAATCGTAGTAAGCTGATAATGTTATATTCCCCTTCAAAAATTCCCAACGTCTAATGGCCTTGTATGTTACCTCCACGTGGAAAATGAATTGGTAATATTTCAATTTTTAAATTATAATCGTAGTGAAAAATATTTGGGAGGTATTGACGATGCGCGTAGAGTTTAGTATAGGTACATATTTTACGATTTTTGCTAATATGCACAATGATCACCTGTAAGCTGTTCTTCTATGTTATTATTTAATAATATTCGTAATATAATATCATTCTCAATTAATTTCGAAAATTCTGACACAAAATCTTCTACAACTACATTTGAATCTTCCCCGAATTTGCTTCACAGTTTCCTGTTCCTCCCCTAATTTTTGAAGAGATATTAAAACTCCACAAATCCAGTTTAATTTGTGTTCACTTCTCTTTCTGCAATTGCTCTACTAATCGTTTCATATGCGAATCTATAAAAACATTAAAAGACGACTGTTTTGTATTTTTATCTGAATAAGATGTTAGTTAAGTTTAATAAAAATAAGTTCAGGGTCACATTCATTTCAACATCGGTATTGGTACACTTAGGAACGGAGAATTGAGAAATCGAACGAAGAACGTTCATTCATTCTCTAACATTACTTACCGTTTTGTTTTCTTCGTATTCACTTGAAATTCTTCAAATTTAATATGTTACAAGACAATACTTTTTGTAGGTTTTCTCAAATTTATTTTAAAAATATGGTAATAGGCCTTATGGATAAAACCTAAAATGAAATATGTCGTCAGTTGTTCAAATTAACTTCACTTGTTCACTTAGAGATGTCAACTTCAGTGCTTCCAACGTCGTGAAAGAAAATTATGGCGTATTGAGAGAAAAAAGGCCTTTGGGTACTAGAATTTAATCAACGCCCCTACATGGATCTATTTAGGCGGCGTTGGTTTAATTCCTGTTATTCTCTCTAAGATTGATTTATTGATTGATTTTTTTGTGTTTCCGGGCGCGTCAACTGCTTAGGTCATTAGTCCCGTGAGTGTAGTGCAAGTTTTTTTCTCGGGAGATGGCGGTGATCTTCCCCCGCTGGATGGCGAGATCCGGCGCCGACCTACCGTCGGCTAGTGGGGTTTCCCCTTAATCAGGACTCTCCCACCAACGGGGCACCGCCCCAGTCGGGACAAGCTCTAAGCTCCCGACCGGTCTCCCGGAATGTATGGTAGTGTAGTGCATGTTAGTGTAAGTGTGTGTGTAAGGGGAAAGGATAGGACAAGGAAGAGGAAGGACAGATCGCGCGCGGTCCGTGGCCCGTTTGGTAGGGTACTGCTCCGGCATTCGCCTGGTGTTGATCGGAGAAAGCACAGAAAACTACCGATCAGAGCAGCCGGCCGCTAGAATTCTCCTCCAGACAGCAGCTGAATTCGACGTAGTTGAAAAGCTAGTGTCGATAATCCTGCTGCCGTCAGGACTCGAACCTAGGACCTCCCGGTTAGAGGCGCTGCAGTGTTCTCTCTAAGATCGCAGCACTAAAACGGGGGAAAACGTTTTCGGAAATTTCTTCAAATCTTCTGGCCGAAACCGAAAAGTAATTATCAGTTCCCTATCAGGAGACCGACACGCGTCGAATGACACCTCATTTATCGATTGGTGCACGGGAAATGATGTAGCCGTGAGTGACGAAATCGTACATACGAACATCCGCACATTCAGGAGTTACTCAAATACTTTATAGGGATGCAAACTGAGTTTCAAAGTCAGGTTTTCATATTGTTCTTCATATTTCTAATGTTAAGCCTCTAGGGAAATTTAATAGTGAATGCTCCACGTAGATGATATACTTCCTTTATATAACATTGATTATTGTTAAATGTAATTTATTGACTATTAACAGGAGATTCATATCTAATGGAAATATAGTCAGTACCTATGGACAAGGTTAGTGAAAACTTCACTAGAAACGTAGGCAAATTTCATACATTTCCAAACATTTGCCGTTGCAAATAAGTACATGTTTATATTGATAGGCTAATGATTTAAATGTCACAACCGCATATTTAAAGTACTCACGGTTTTGTTCAGAAGAAACGAGAATTCTACATAACCAAATTTCGTACTTTTTGTTTAAAAGAAATGCTGTGATGCCTGAAAGTGTTATCACTTTCTCTTATATTTTATAGTAAAAGCTCTCAATTTCAATATCACCTTAAAAATAATAGAATTAACGCTTCTCTTCCATCATTTGTTCGTTGATTCAATACCTATTTTATTCCATGTAGTTGTTGTTATGGTCGTTTTGTTTTGCTAGTTGCAATAGACGTATCAAAGTCTGTCAACATTTTATAATAAGATTTTTAAGTTCGAAGATTAATTAGTGTTGTATATGCTAAGAATAGTCAGTGTTTATAAACGCAATGTCCAGCATTCGAATGAAATATCTTTACAAATATGTTCATTGACTAAAATTATGCACAATGCATTTAGTTTTTAAGTTACGGTGGATAGCAAAATGTTTTAATGCAGTCCACAACATACATGAACAGATGTTGGTAAACATACAATATTTCAACTACAAAAAAAAGTTCACAGTGAATAGCGATTGTATCGTTCCAGAATTTGTGAACTTCTCTACCCATTAGTCTCAAAAAATTGCATCTGAACAACATAAAACAAAAGTTTTGAAGTTTACGATACTCCATATCGGGCATACATTTCTATTATAGTAGCATTCATGCTTCCACCATTCTTTATGTTACATAACCTTCAAAGAATTCAGATTATTTAAGTACTTTTGCAAAACAAATGATAAAGATTTGATTTATTCAGAATTCATTCAGTAACAATTTAATGTTTATGAGTTTTATGTCGTTACTTTTACAAGAATTTTTGTAACAACTCTCTATATCCTGTTTCCCAGAAACATGTTAAATTTTATTCAAAGATGTTTTCTTCATTGGTATATTCAAATGCAATATTTTACATTGAAGTACGAAGACAAACTTTATTAGCCCTTTAGGAGCACAAACTCAAACTTTATTCCATTCTAAAAATCAAAGTACGTGGTATTAGTTAACGAAAGGAACATAATAACGAAGCAACGTATAATTATAATTATCAGCATATTAATACGTAAACAACTATCGACCCCAAACAGGCTCAAAATATGAATGAAGCTTAGAGGAAACCGCAGCAATTTACACTCATATCACAAGGAAGGCCTACATCTTATTTTCTTTTTCAGAAAGATTCAACTCTGTACATATTTGCTTAAAATTTTCAGTTTTAAGTTAGTTGAATGCATAGAACTAAGAATAAGCCGTGATTTTGAAATTTCAGTATTGAGAAAGATTACCAAAGGAATCTTTTAAAACTTCAGAGCAAATTGAAATCAATATATTAACGCAAATAAAATTAGGTGAATGGGGTTGATCCAGCGGAATTTGGTTTAGCATTTTAACATGCAGTTGTTCGACAAGGTAAACATTGGTTTCGTTTGATTAATTTTGGCCACATCTGATTTCAAATATAACCGACAGCATTTCGAAGCAAATTACGAATGATCAGGAAAATTTTATGTTTGAACTATTATTCACAATGCAATTACATTGGGGCGAACAATGAACGCTTCAATAACAAAGTGTGAAATAAAAAGTCAACATGTTCACAAATCCAAATACCGGTCACGCTAAACAAAACATGCTAGAATATGTAAGGAATTAATTAATTTTCCAACAAACTTTAGTACCTTCAACCGAATTAAGAAAATCTAATATTTCACCGAAATAGGAAATTGCAGGAATAAGAAAAGTTACAAAACAAGGAAGTTACACCTACCCGATTTAATAGAATCTTTTTTTTTATTTTATACAATTTCTGAATAGACAGTGCGATGAAATTTTATGAATTTCCAGTACTAACAGAATTTATCTCGGAAAAATTCAAGTTCACATACAATGCGTTAATAAGAAAGCGAATTTGGAGAGTAAAAGATTTCCCAAAAAAGTACAAACCTTGTATATATAGTTTAACATATAAACAATGCGAAATTTACTAACGACTTACACAAAGGTGATGGGCGAACCACACAAGCTTTCTAGTTTTTGAGAAAATTTAAACCTAAGCACGAAATCTACCGCCACTATCTGAAATATCTTTCCAAGGACGTTTTTCACAATAATCGTAATGCGTTTTCATACTCCCTTAAGTCACAAAGCCAAGAGCGTGTGCTCCATTCGTACAGTGTAAATATCTCGCAGGTCGAATATCGATCCTTCAAGATTTATTGCGGAATTATATCGATATACTGATTACAATGTCAGTGCCGGTAGCAACGGCGGTTTCCACTAAGCTTCCTTTAAAGGGCCCCTCATAAAACATTCAGAAGGAAATTAATCATGCACAACTATAGATGGTATCACATAAATCTGCAGGCCGCGTGCTCAGATCGTTCGATCTTTGGCCGAGCACGGGGGAACCCCCGACCCAGTTAGCGAAGTGATTAGAGGCGGGAATAACCAAAAAGAAACTGCGTTATTTGTAGAATGAGGTAATTTAGAAGGGAGAAATTATAAATATCTGAGTTAATTATTCATATAAATTATGTTCAACATTAATTCTATTTTTTAAGTAAATTAAAAAGTTACACTATTATTGAAAAAAGGATCAAACCATCTTTGTTAAAGACCGCGGAAATACTAATAAACATGGAAACAACATTTACAGTCCCGATTATACTTATCGATTACACGTACTGATATCACACATGAGGATCGAAAAGTCTATTAATATAAATTTAAAACTTTTTACTGGAATCATCGCGTATTTTATAATTGATATTAATCTAGAGACCACTCTTGACATTTCTACAGCATCGCTTTATTAAGAGACTAGCTGCCGTTGCCTCGTTTTAGGGGGAATCTTTTATACTGTTATTGTTGTTGTTATTATTATTATTATTATTATTATTATTATTATTATAAGGAGAACAATTAAAACACACTTGGTTTATACTTTTGGACATGAGTGTTTATAGTTCTGATTCGGAAAAAGAAATTACAGCAAATGTTGCCAGAGAAACATTATTACCCAACAAATGAAGAAAGAAATATGACCGTGAGTATTTAATTTTTTAAGATTGGCACGAAAAAAAAGTTCATTCCATATCGGAAAAAGTTTTGATTGCTTACTTTTGTGGCAAATCAGAGAAGGAGAAACCAAGTAGACTTTGGACCTATTACTCTATGCGAGGTGGGACACAAACTAGCGATTCTTCGGCCCGAGATCGCCACTGCACTACTGCCTTAGCGATCTCGGCCATCCGGATCGGCACTGTCTAACATTAGTGATTGGTAAATGATAGGGCAAATATTTTCATTGTAATTGTAAATATATGAAATACATGACGACTTCGATTTTTTGATTGATTGGTTGATAGTGATTCCGGTCGCCTCAACTGCTAAGGTCATTAGTCCCGTAAGTATAGTGCATGATTTTTCTCGGGAGATGGCGGTGATCTTCCCCCGCTGGATGGTGAGGTTCGGCGCAGTGTAGTGTATGTTAGTGTGTGTGTGTGTGTGTGTGTGTGTGTGTGTGTGTGTGTGTAAGGGGAGACGATAGGACAAGGAGTAGAAAGGAAAGATCGTGCGCGGTCAGTGGCCCGTTTGTTAGAGTACTGCTCCGGCATTCGCCTGGTGATGATCGGAGAAACTATAGAAAACTACCTATCAGAGCAGCAAGTCGCTAGAATTCTTCTCTGGACAGTGACTGAATTCGGTCTAGCTAGAGTCGAAAATCCTGCCACCGTCGCGACTGGAACCTAGGACCGAGAGATCATCTGTTAACTGAAGATAGGGCAAACAACAATGAAGGTTGGTTCAAATACATCAAATGACAGTTGTACTATCTGTTATTATATCATATTTTAACTTTTACAAAATTATGATTAAGGGAATTTTTCAGGCACAAGAAAATAATTTTTAGTCAAAAATAAAACCTCGGTAACGCTAAAACATTGACCACAAATATGGCTGTTAAAAACTCTACTTTATTAAATCGATGATTCAAACATCAATTGTTTGAAACTATGGACGTCAATGTAGCCTCCCTCTGCTGCGTCGCACTGCCCATGCTGAGAGTGAATATTGTCAATGTATCCAAAGCTGCAGAGAAGCTGCAGGGTGCATTAGAAACAACAACAAAAAATTGAAGAGTAGCAGCCGACGACTGAAGGTGAACTGTTGGAATGAAGGGCGTGGGAATGTCATAGAGTGAACGAGCGTCATGGAAATAAAAGAGTTCACGAAGAGAAACACTATCGAGTTCAGTAATGGATCAATTAATTGCGGCGATGGTAGTGTTGACTGCGGTCGCGCGAAGAGAAAACGGCAGTAAAAGCTTGGGCGATTGCCATATCAGGAGAGACCTCTGCGATATAGAGCGATTTTCCTAAGGATGAGACCGGTAGCGGTAGCTCAGTGCATCAACTGATGTCACTGCAGCGCCTCTGACCGGGAGGTCCTAGGTTCCCACTCCCCACGGCGGCAGGATTTTGAACACTAGCTTTTCAGCTAGGTTGAATTCAGCTGCTGTCTGGAGGAGAATTCTAGCGGCCGGCTGCTCTAATCGGTAGTTTTCCATGGTTTCTCCGATCAACACCAGGCGAATGCCGGAGCAGTACCCTACCAAACGGGCCACGGACCGCGCGCGATCTGTCCTTCCTCTTCCTTGTCCTATCCTTTCCCCCTTACACACACACTTACACTAACATGCACTACACAGCCACATATTCCGGGAGACCGGTCGGGAGCTTAGAGCTGGTCCTGGCTGGGGCGGTGCCCCGCTGATGGGAGAGTCCTGGTTAGGGGAAAACCCCACTAGCCGACGGTAGGTCGGTGCCGGATCTCGCCACAAGCCGGGGAAGATCACCGCCATGTCTAGAGAAAAACATGCACTACACTAACGGGACTAATGACCGAAGCAGTTGACGCGCCCGGAAACACGAAAAAAAAAAAACAATCAATCAAATCCTAAGGATGAGCCAAAGTCACAGCTAGTGTTGGCAACATAACTGAAGGTTCTGTAGTCGTCGTGCCCTTGAGCCCATTAGACTCCTTTCCCGCATTCGTTCGTTCGCAGTTGGCTAGCTCGTAAAAGGCTTCGACTCTTCCTTCTGTGATGTCCTCGTCCGACAAAAATATAGTGCGCTGTAGGAAATAATTGAAATTAGGAAGTGCAGTATTATGTGCTCTTCTGTAAAAATTCTTTTTTTTTTTGTATTAACATTACATTGAATTTACTTGTGTGATAAATATTATGTTTATTTTAAAACCGTGACTTGAATGCGAGATGCGTACCGGTGCACGTGTTTCCGGCTTAAAATCATTTTTCTTTCTATTTACATTCGTGGCAGTTTTTTTTTTACTGATTGTGAAAGCATGTTAAGAGATTTTACGAAATTAAAGAGACATACGAAATTAAATTTAAATATTACCCGGACTCGCGTACGTGCATACATCTCAGCGAAACTCTTGGACTCTGCATAGGGATGTTTTCACAGGAGCCATTACCACTTTACGATGAGGCGTGGCTGAACAGCTGTCGCGGCGGAGGGATACTTCTCTGAATTACATGTGATGTTTACTTGTTTTCGCGAACTGTCACTTTTGCTCATCCTTAGGAATATCGTTCTATACAGTGCGCGTAAGTTAAAGCGGCTGAGGCAGCGACGTCAGTGGGAGCGGTGGAGGTAACTGTGGAGGCACCGATGTTGACAAAGGCGTTCGTGGAAGCAGCAGTACCTGTAGAGACTGCCCTGCTGCGAGAGATGAGAAACGTGTTGTGTGGACAGTTGACGATTTCCAAGAGCGCGACAAGTTCTGGAGGCGAAGTAGGGACGATTTGGAGTCTCCCTCAAAGACGGCAGTGATGGTGGTGGAAATGGAGACAGTTTTAGGAAAGAGTGGGAATGGTGGTACAATTGTGGCAGTGGTGGCGATATACAGATTGTGAACATCGTAATAGTAGCGATAGAGATAGTGACGGTAGTGATAGTGGCTATGGTGACAGTAGTAATAATATAATAGTATAATAAACGGTAGTAATATTGGTGATGATGTTGGAGGTCGTGTTGGTGTTGGTGATGGAGTTGGCGGTAGTGTTGATGAAAGTGGCAGTGATCCCGGGAGGAGTGGAGATGATTTATTTATTTATTTATTTATTTATTTATTTATTTATTTATTTATTTATTTATTTATTTATTTATTTATTTATTTATTTATTTATTTATTTATTTATTTATTTATTTATTTATTTATTTATTTATTTATTTATTTATTTATTTATTTATTTATTTATTTATTTATTTATTTATTTATTTATTTATTTATTTATTTATTTATTTATTTATTTGTTTGTTTTACGTCAAAAAACAGTTCAAACTGCGTATGACGTGCTATGGGGAAAAGTGAATTGTGTGCACATTTTCAAAATTCTGTGATCCCTACACTAAGTCATATACCACTTAAATTTAAAAAAAAAATTTCCCATGTAATAAAATCTATTTTCAAGGATAATTAAGCAATAAATTTTGGCTCTTATCCATGTTGTCTTTCGGAATAATACGATGATGGGTGGGAGTGGAGATTGAGGAGTGGGAGTGGCTCCCAATGGTGGCAGTGGTTGTGGTGACGATCGTGGTGGTAGCGATGACACAGATGGTAGTGACAGTGGCGACAGTGACGGAGTGATAATGGTGACTGAAGTGATAACGGTGATGGTGTGCCGTGTTCGTGTTGGTGATGGTGAAAGTGGTGACAATATTATGCAAGAAATCAATAACGATCGTGAGGTTGAGGTCGTGATGATAATGGCGGGGGTAACGATAAGTGATAATGTCGATGGTAAGGATGGTGTTGTTCGTGTTGGTGATGGTGAAAGCGGTGGGGGCGATGGCTATATTATGCAAGAAATCAATAGCGATGGTGAGAAGATGGTCGTGGTGATAATGGCGGGGGCAACGGAAGTCAAACGCTACTGGTGGCAGCGGATATGTGAATGCAAGCGTCAGCGCCAGCGCGGAAGGTAGTGATGCAGAACGATACAAACGTCGGCGTGGGCATGAGCGTGGGCGTGGGCGTGGGCGTCGGCGTGTGCGTCTGTGTGGGCGTCTGCGTGGGCGTCTGCGTGGGCGTGGGCGTCGGCGTGGGCGTCTGTGTGGGCGTGGGCGTGGGCGGCGGCGTGGGCGGCGTCGGCGTCGGCGTGGGCGGCGGCGTGGGTGGCGGCGTGGGCGTGGGCGGCGGCGTGGGCGTCGGGGTGGGTGGCGGCAAGGGCGGCGGCGGCGGCGTGGGCGTGGGCGTGGGCGTGAGCGGCGGCGTGGGCGGCGGCGTGGGTGGTGACGGCGGTAGCAGCGGCGCCGCCAGCTCAAGCCGCACGCTCTATGTAATCGGCTTTCTCTTGCGACGGCGCCGGTCGACGTCAAACTAGCGCTGCAAGGCCCCCGGGGCGCCCTCAGCCGCGACAGTCGCCGCCGCCGCCGCTTTAACCTCACGCCCGTCTCTTTGCCCCGCCCCGCCCCCTCCTGCTCGCTACTGTATCCGTTCCCTTCTCTCGAAACTGCTTCTACTAGCGCCAGCGTTCTTTAACCGCCCGCGGTTTCATGTCTAAAGGTCTTTGAGAATCGCGGAATGGTTCCTTTGTAGCGCCGGCAATAATCTGGCGCTGATCTACATCACGTTGGCGCCGTGGAAACCCCCGAAGCCGTCTCTTTGCGCCAGTTGCCTTGCACCCGCCCTACTTCTCCAGCCACCGCCAACTGCCCTGCGTTTGTTCACCCGCTGCATTACCATTACCGCTATCTGCAACAGGCCCTCGGTATATTTGCTTCTACCACCAGGTTTGCGGTGTGATCTTGTTACTACCACCTGTCTATATCAGTGCGCTAACCCGACTGCGCAGTGTGAGGAGAGAAAAACATAATATTGACTGCAGTGAACTTTAAAAGACTCTGATTGTCACTCATATTCATTCATAAGAATTCACTCAATCAGCAAGTTAGTATTTCTCTTTGTGTATTATGCAAGAAATCAATAACGGGATACTTCTTGCGAAGAGCCTACAGAAGGATCCAGCCAACAAGCCTTGAATAGTAAGAAAACTGAATGTTAATTACAATACTTACACAAACTTCAGGCATGGCTGGAGTAGATACCAGTATTTAACGTTCAGCTTGCCTTATTGGTGGAATCATCATGATAAAAATCCTTCGCTTAGAATAGTATCGAATTTTTTTTAACTTTTTGCAAAAAAATCGATACTAACTTGAAACATCTTTTTTGTAATATGGTAAAGAGGAATTAAAACTAACTTCTTATCGTTTATAATTAAAAAATGAGGGACAACAGTAACGCGAGACTACACGAGAAAAATAAATAACGAAGCTACATAAAATACATCAATACTTTTCATAAAAACAACTGTTGTATCTTTAACCCTTTATTTCATAGTGTAACTCAGCTGTAACAATGTTTTTCAGGTCATAAAAGCATTTTAACGATTTAATTATGATCTATTTTATATTACACATAATGTACATCATGCGTTTTACTCCCTTCATACGTTTTAGGCGGTAAACGCGATAAGATAACGGGATTAAATGATAGTAATCTAGTGGCGTCGTGAATTGGAACTTCCTAGTAACACACTCTGTTTTCGTTTATCAGAATCGAAACGCTTTTAACAAAATAATCAAACTAAAATACGAATGTTACTTATTTTATTGACTTGCTTGATACTTAGTATATCACATAAACGATTTGAAAAATAAATATTTTTTTAAATCATGAAATGCAGCACATTTTGTTGGAAGAGTAACACAATTTAATTTTGTGTTTTTCTCAACGAATATTTACTTGTGATTTTTTTATTATTTTTCCCTTAATCAAAATAATTAACCAAATTTAATGAAAAATAATTATTACAAGTAAAAATAAAAATCTTGCAATAAAGGTTTAATGAGGAAGCAATTTACACCGAGAGAGCTCCCAAAATTTTAAGTTAAAAGCTAGAAACAAATTAATCTTTTACGTGCGTCAGTCAACTAGTACTGACCGGCGATGCAAAAGGATTCCCAGAACGAGGCGATATTTCTCTCCATTTCCAAGGACTTTAACTCGGGCAATGATTGCTTCTCACGGTGTAAGCAGAAGGGGATAACGCCTTATCAACGCTCTGAGAGCTCCTCGCCGGTGCTGCTCCTCTGCGCGACGACATCAATCGAGACCACCGGGAGGAGGAGGGGGAGGGGGTCTGGGCAGCGGTGCCCGCCGACACAATGACAGTCTCCGGGAATCCCATTGAAATTTAATTAAACGAAGGGCTTCGGGAGCGCATCAGAGGCCGTAATAGGAGATAGGCGGAGCGGGCACCACCGCGCATGATAGAGGAAGAGATTGGGAGAATGTAGGTAGCTGCGGTGTTGGTGGTGGGGAAGAGTTCCAGAAAGCTACGAAATGTCAGTTTTGTAGTTCGCAGAATCTCTTTGGTAATTCGTAATTTCCTGAATGAGAAGCTATTCGCGTTTTCCTGAATGAGAAGCAAAGAAACCTGATTATCACTTACGAGCTTTAGAATTTGAATACTTCGCCACACTGTTGAATTTGCAGTGGATAGGGAAGATTAAGAAGTATATCGAAATTAGCATGGAGCATTGAGAAGGATAACATCAACCTTCCTTAGCCCTTGGATTCTATTTGAGGTCATCTGTGATTACAGGCGCAAATAATGTTCCACATCACTCTGAAAATTATTTACACGAACTTCTGCTTATAGTTACGCTATATATGATATCTAGTTTTACATGTGTAATACAATTTTCATTTTTTAAGTTATATATAATGTTATATTCTAAATATCCTGAAATTTTACTATTCTCTGTTATTTAGTACGACGTAGTAAATAAAGCAAATTAATAGCATTATTTTCTCAATTAACAATTGCAAATAATATTCACGTATGAAATATTTGTTAACTAGTACGTTAAACTGATCCCAAACAGAATCCATATAAGTACTGGAGAAGTAGAGTCGAAGGGGTAAGAAACAAACTTGAACAATCTGCGTAAATTGAAACAAGTAGGATATAAGGAAAGCAAAATAAGACAAAGTTCAATAATAATTTAGGCAAATATATAAAATAATTAGCCACTGTTGTTGTTGCTAGTCGAAGTGATCAAACAAGAAACAAGTCGAACTCATCGAAGAAATACTCATAGACGGAAAAAAGATCACACGCAAAGACGAGAGAGAAAATAATTTACAACATAGATACATTCTTACAAGGAAAATGGAATAAGTTTGCAGAATCATGTCAGGCATTCAACCCCATTAGCTTTTAAGAGGAAACGCAATGCAGCAAGCTTCTATTGACCTTGCATTAGCTCATCAGAAAGTCTATGTAGTTTTACTAAACTCAAGTGACACAACTTACTAAGCCCCAACCACGCGAATAAATTACAAAAGCAGAGACAATGGAAAGAAGTTATCCTTTATAACGCCGTCTTAATCACGAAGACTCCCGGAGAATACAAATCGACGGAAGCTGCCCTCACGAGAATCTTAGAGAGAGTTTTACGTTTCTCTCCACGCCCCCTAACCCCGTTTATCTTATTTCCTCTTCTTCGTTCTTTACCTTCTTCCATCTTCATTCGAATTCCATAGCTTCACTTCGCGCTCCTTCGGTCTCCCAGTGCCGCTCTCGAAAGCTCCCCACTGCCTTTCTCGGCTCCTGAAGCAACTGATGAAGAGGGAGGACGGGGGTTTGAGGGAGAGGAGGGGAAGGGGAAAGGGCAGAGGCGGAGAAGGGCGACGGTCTCCGCGCGGAGTTCTTTTCCCCTCAATGAATCCTTCAGAAGGAACAATTCAAGTCGGCGCAAGTTTTAAATCGATGCACGGCGCGTGCGCTGCCCTTTTGTCGTTCTTTTAACGAGAGCACGTCGCTAACGCACTTAGCGCGTTACGCCCCCTCTGCGGCTCTCCCCCGCCACCGCCACCACCACCGCCGCCCCACCCACTCTCCAGCTGGCAAAGCCCGGCACCGCGCCTCCCGCTCCCCCTGCCTCCCTCCTGGTCCAGAGCCCCCTCCTACTCCTCTCTCCCTCCTACTCCTGTCTCCCTTTCTTCCTCCTTCCCCTCCCTCCCTCCATTTCCTCCCTCCCTCCAACACCTCCCTCCCTCCTCCCCCAACACCTCCCTCCCTCAAACACACCTCCCTCCCTCCATCCACCTCTCTTCCTCCAACACTCCACTCCCACCCTCCAACACCTCTCTTCCTCCAACACCTCCCTCCCTCCCTCCAACACCTCCCTCCTCCCTCCCAACACCTCCCTCCCTCCCTCCCAACACCTCCCAACCTCCAACATCTCCCCAGCCTCCAACACCTCCCAACGTCAACACCTCCCTCCCTCCAACACCTCCCTCCCTCCAACACCTCCCTCCCTCCTCCAACACCTCCCAACCTCCAACACCTCCCTCTCTCCAACACCTGCCTCCCTCCAACACCTCCCTCCCTCCAACACCTCCCTCCTTCACCTCCCTCCCTCGTTAAACTCTATCCCTCCAACACTTCCCTCCATCCTACAACTCCCTTCCTCCTTAACCTCTTTCCCTCAAACACCTGCTCCCTCCTACATGTGCTCCCTCTTACACCTGACCCTTCCTACATTTGATCATTCCTACTCCTGTATTCCGCCTACTACCTGGCTTCCTCGCCCTGCTATCCTCCTGACGCCTCTCTCTCTTCCCTCCCGCCCGCCTTCACCCATACCCATATCAGACTCCTAATATCCTCCGCCCAAACCACACAACACTTCACCCCGGACTGCACCGTCTCACACCTCCCAGATCCGCTCACCCCAACTCCCTCGACCCCGTTCTCCTCGTATCAACTTGCCTACTCCCAGTTGTTTTTTTTTGCATTCTCTCAACAGTATTCCTTTCTCACACCGCTCCATGCCGTTTCACGTACCGCCCCACGCCCTTCCCGCCCACACTGGTTCACGTACCACGTTACGCCTCTCTCCACCCCTCTCCGCCCCGCTCCGACCCGCTAAGCCCCGCTCCGTTCTTGCCCGCTCCGTTCTTCCACGGTCCGTCCTTCCCCGCTCCGTTCTTCCTCGCTCCGTTCTTCCCCGCTCCGTCATTCCCCGCTCTGTCCTTCCCCGCTCCGTTCTTCCCCGCTCCGTTCTTCCCCGCTCCGTTCTTCCCCGCTCCGTTCTTCCCCGCTCCGTCCTTCCCCGCTCCGTCCTTCCCCGCTCCGTTCTTCCCCGCTCCGTCCTTCCCCGCTCCGTCCTTCCCCGCTCCGTCCTTCCCCGCTCCGTTCTTCCCGCTCCGTTATTCCCCGCTCGTTATTCCCCGCTCCGTTCTTCCCCCTCCATTCTTCCCCACTCCGTTCTTCCCCGCTCCGTTCTTTCCCGCTCCGTTGACCCGCTCCGTTCTTTCCCGCTCCGTTCTTTCCCTCCGTTCTTTCCCGCTCAGGTATTCCCGCTCCGTTATTCCCCGCTCCGTTCTTCCCCGCTCCGTTCTTCCCCGCTCCGTTCTTCCCGCTCCGTTCTTCCCCGCTCCGTTCTTTCCGCTCCGTTCTTCCCACTCCCGTTCTTCCCGCTCCCGTTCTTCCCCGCTCTTCTTCCCCGCTCCATTCTTCCCGCTCCGTTCTTCCCGCTCCGTTCTTCCCGCTCCGTTCTTCCCCGCTCCGTTCTTCCCCGCTCCGTTCTTCCCCGCTCCGTTCTTTCCCGCTCCGTTCTTTCCGCTCCGTTCTTTCCCGCTCCGTTCTTCCGCTCCGTTCTTCCCACTCCCGTTCTTCCCGCTCCGTTCTTCCCCGCTCCGTTCTTCCCCGCTCCGTTCTTCCCCGCTCCGTTCTTCCCCGCTCCGTTCTTCCCCGCTCCGTTCTTCCCCACTCCGCTCTTCCCCACTCCGTTCTTCCCCTCTCTGCCCTCCCCACTTCCATTCCCACCTCCCAAACAAACCGACTCCCGTCGTCTTCGCCCCTCCTCAAACCATCTCCTCCGCTTCGTCCGCTCATCCCTCTCCGCTCCCACACATCTCACGCGGCATCTCCTCCCGTTGGCATCCCACACGGCCCGGCCCCGCCCATCTCCTTCCGCCACCCCTCCCCTTCCCCCTGCCAGCACTCGGCGCCGCCCTCCGCGGCCCGCGGTCGCGCCACAGGACCCCGTGCGTGTCACGCGTCAATTTGCATCGCCGCTCGGAGTCGCGCGTTGCCACGCGGCGTCGGCAAACACACGTCCGAGGTTAAACGAGGGCCACCGGACAACGCCCGGCGCGGCTGCGACCAAAGCCGTTTAACAAGTGCCCTTTGATATGCCATCAGCGCGCCACATCGCGTCCAGCCGTAAAAATGTGGCAGCGCTCCTCTGAAGCCCTGTCCGCTAGAGGTTTAGCGATGCGGGTTAACGATGGGCGTCGGTTGGGGGTGTAAAACTTATAAAGACTTGCGTGGTCGCATAGTTCAGCTTTTGAAAGGTTCTTTCGTTGTTTGTAACACATGTCTATGGGAAACGATTCATGTGAAGTTTGAATTAAGTTGCAGAACTGCGCTGTAATTAAAGGGATCAGTCAATCAAATTGTGCTGCATGAAAAAGTTGCGTGCCGTGGCAACTCATGGCATATAAAAGATCAAGACTAAATTCGCTGCAAATTTGATTTCTACTGCATTTTCTCTATAAAATTGTACTCTTGCAAGAGAATTGCTTACTTAGACTGCTTTTTTTCATTCTGCCTTAAAACTATTCCAGGTTTCGATGATTCATCATTCATCGTTTCCGCTCCTTATTCATAGTCATTCGCCAATTATATTTCGTTCACTGTCTGGCTCTAATATGTACCTCAGATAATACTGTTCTTTGAATATGTACTGAATGCATATAATTTGTATTAAATGTTTAACTTTCAATACGTAATAATATATCCTGTGATTTACAGTATGTTATTAAAGACATACATAGAATAAAGACAGTTTATTTGTCACATAAAAACTAATGTCACAGGAAAACCCTTATCGGACAGTTAGAAAAAAGGAACAAGTTACAAATAGTAAGATGAATAACACACGCTGTGATTTATATCGGTTTTATAGTACCCCTTTCTTCCATGAAAGCATTATCGATGTTGGTGAGCCAATGTGGCAAAATTAAGACAAACCATGCGATCGTGAAATATCATCAAACGATCCAGGTTGCCGAGATAATTATGCAAAATAGGTTCTTATGCCAGCCGAAGATACCAGAATGTTAGAACTAATTGATGGTTCTGTGAAGCATCCAGAAAGAACGTGTTTCCAGGCCATCTTCTAGCTGTCACGTTAGAATGTAACTACCTGTATTCTTGATGTCTAAAACTCACGAAAATGGGAATCTGAATCTCTCGTGAAAGAGTAATAAATGATTTCGCCTTTAAACAAGCATGGAAAGGCACTTCGTGTCATTCAACAAGTGATTCGAACAACATATAAGCAAACTTTACTTGTTTATAATTGTGATGATAGGTTTTGAAGGTGTACCATAAAAGAAAATTGCACTCAAACATCTAATAAACTACCTAACAAATATTATGTAGGCGTGAGAAAAGTACATGTAACTTCAAAAACAATTTTTACACGACAATAGACATCAGAAAAATAGAAGCCTTACTAGTCGTTCAGAAAGTAAATGTTATGCCCTATTCGTTAATGTCGAATTTAATCGCGCCAGTATGGACTATCGCAAATCATATTAATACTTTGTAGCACCACGAACCAACATGTGTATGAATCCCATGATTGTATTCGTTATGAGCATAAATGGAATCAATTATTTCCAACACTCGATTGATTGACTGATTTTTTCGTGTTTCCGGGCGCGTCAACTGCTTTGGTCATTATTCCCATAAGTGTAGTGCATGTTTTTCTCTCGGGAGATGGCGGTGATCTTCCCCCGCTGGATGGCGAGATCCGGCGCCGATCTAACTTCGGCTAGTGGGGTTTCCCCCTAACCAGCTCTCTCCCACCAGCGGGGTACCGCCCCAGCCGGGACAGGCTCTAAGCTCCCGACCGGTCTCCCGGAATATGTAGTAGTGTAGTGCATGTTCGTGTAAGTGTGTGCGTAAGGGGAGAGGATAGGTCAAGGAAGAGGAAGGACAGATCGCGCGCGGTCCGTGGCCCGTTAGGGAGGGTACTGCTCCGGCATTCGCCTGGTGTTGATCGGAGAAACCACGGAAAACTACCGATCAGAGCAGCCGACCTCCAGACAGCGGCTGAATTCGACCTAGCTGAAAAGCTAGTGCCGAAAATCCTACCGCCGTCAGGACTCGAACCTAGGACCTCCCGGTCAGAGGCACTGCAGTGACATCAGTTGATGCACTGAGCTCCCGCTCCCGGTTCCAACACTCGAATGAAGTTCCGCTGTCTAGGAGCAAATTCTCACCCCTACACCAGGTTTCAAAACGAGAAACATCGATCAAAGATCCAATAATGACTTGAGAAGCAGTTGCTCAGTGAATGGCGCACTTCGCTCTTCCCGTCCTTGTGCCTCGAGCGAGGGCAGCTGCAGAAGCCAAAGTGCAACACGCGGTTAACCGCATAGATTAACTGCCCTTATCTGGAGGCGTCCCACGCGCAGAGGGCGGAGAGGAAACCGCGCTTCCTCCCACCCTTCGCCTCGTCCCTCGTGTCTCCCCCCCTCTCTCCCTCCCTCCCACTCTCTCGCCCCATCCTTATCTGCACAATCGAAGACGACGAAGAAGTATCGTCGCTAATTGTACTAACGAGAGCGTTCCAAGCGATAAATTTTCACTTTCGCGGCGGCAACGCCCCCTTCCGACCTTCCGTGCAGCGGCGGCGGCGGCTGTAGGGGAGGGGGGACGCTGCATATTCAGGGGGCGATAATTGCCGCCCCGCCCTTTCAGATCGGCGAAGCCGCCATCGCCCCCACCGCCCTGCGTCCTTTTGTGCGGCGCTTCCACGGCACGAGTGGAGCGGACGAGAATAGAGGGAACAGCCTTAGAGGAGAGGGAGGGACGACGTGTTGACATTGCTGCAACATTACTAGTGCGAATGGGGTCCACGATGTGAAGGCATAGAGTGCTGGTGTTGAAAAAGTGATGGTTCGGTTGAGAGGGAATGGAGGAAGACGAGACGACGTGGTAATGTCTGCGGTATACAGAGTGTTGGAATATTAATGATTAGACATCGGATGTTTAGGGAAATGCCGTTTTTTTCTAGAGAACTTATTTAAATGATGATAATATATGTCCACGAATAATGACAAATGATTGCATGTGACGAAGTTTTATAATGCTTATTTTTGCTTATTTTAGCATAAATGCCTATTTTTTGCATAAATACCATTTTAGGATATTTTTGCCTTTTATTTATTATATTTATGTATCGGAAAATTGGCGATGGTCCAACGTGACCATTCATTACGAAACCTTCAATTCACGTCTTGAAATTTAAATTTACGAGAGAATTCCTGAAAGTATACCATCTGATTTTTCTCCATTTTCCTATTTCATAAATACCAGCCATGATCTGAAAACATGGACGGTTGACAATACACCGAGGAAACCGAAATTTCAAGTGGAAATAAATATAAATTCCCAGAAGGTTTCAGTGTTGTTGGTGTTGGACTCCTAAAATATATGCCAGACACATTGTTCAGATATCCTTCTCCGCATTCAAACTGGTTTTGTCTCCCAGTCGTCGTAAATTTGAAATTGTGATCCTTGAAAAGTTACTGGTAGTATGTACATATTACTGGTTAATGGAAACTATTAAGAATAAAATCTAGAAGAGTTGTAAATATGTAAATCTAGTTTTACATTAAAATATACGAACTGGTTTTGTGCATTTAAGTTTACAAAATAATATTGGTAAAAATTACAATTTTTCAATTTTATTGTGTATGTAACTTCTGACAGTGCCTTTTTTCTCCTTATTCTTGACTTTCAGTGCCTTTTTAGGCGCCTAAAAGACGATTTTTTAGTGTCTAAACATCCGATGTCTAGTGACGATAGAGTAGACCCGGGTAGTAGATGGAGATCGAAGGGGAGGTAGTTAAGGAGGCAATATTGGTGAGGGGGAAAGTTGAAGAGGTAACGAATCTAAATGAATAAGCAAAGAGAAAAGGCGAAAATGAGGAGTAAACAAGTTGAATGGATGGAAGTGACAACGATCGAAGAGCCGAAGACAATCACGCAAATGAGTATAGGTGAGCGGAAGTAAAGGAGATCAAGGAACGAAAGGAGAAGAGGAAAGAGAAGCACGAGCAATTACAAGCTGTCAATGACAGTGGAAGAATATAAGCAATATCAGTGATGAGATGGTAATAGTGAGAAATCAGTAAGGCTATAAACAAAATGTTATACATTATTAGTAGCAATAATGGATAGAAAGACTTTTAGTAAGTCTGGAGGTAAATGAAGCTGCAAAAAAGTATTCGTGATTGAGGCATAAATTGCACAACGAGATCAAAAAATTAATTAAACCCGGAGGAGACACACATGACGCCGATGGTAAGGTGGAGAAACTAACGCTTCATTAACATTTTGTTCTTTCTACAATACATACATGTAACTATCTCTTGCACTTACTTTCTCCTTGCTTACCGCCATTACTGGAGTAAAATGGTTGGTCACTAACTCGACATGTCCATCCATCTCTTGTGCAATATTACTGTATTCCAACGAGAAAATGTTAAATAAAATGTTAATTTAAAAAACGTCCAGCCACTAGATGCTGAAAGTTATCAGCGACTAGACACGTATCAGACACGACAACGATTGAAGCGTAGCTAAAATATTACCAGGCTTCCCAAAATCATCCATTGCGATAAGTTTCTCGTATTATCAGGAAACCTCTACTCCCTCAGCCGCAGTTCCGCAAACTATCGTCAGGATCGCGCCGATCGCCCGCGAGGTCAGCGGCCGCGTCGGGGCTCAATCGGTGCGAATCAGGGCTCAAAAACTCATTGCGAATCAGGCCCGCGTCAAGAACGCTAAGTGATGTCCGCGCTCTTGTGCAATATTACTGTATTCCAACGAGAAAATGATAAATAAAATATTAATTTAAAAAACGTCCAGCCACTAGATGTTGAAAGTTATCAGCGACTAGACGCGTATTAGACGCAGACAACGATTGAAAAGTATCTAAAATATTACCAGGCTTCCCAAAATCATCCGTTGCGATAAGTTTCTCGTATTATCAGGAAACCTCTACTTCGTCAGCCGCAGTTCCGCAAACTATCGTCAGGGTCGCGCCGATCGCCCGCGAGGTCAGCGGCCGCGTCGGGGCGCAATCGGCGCGAATCAGGGCTCAAAAACTCATTGCGAATCAGGCCCGCGTCGAGAACGCTAAGTGATGTCCGCGTTGTGTACACAACCATAATTAAACCGATGCGGTGGGCGACCGGCGCGCGGCTCGGCAGGCGAAGCTTTAATTTAGTTTCGCGAACCGCCATGCGCCGCGGCGGACGTCCCGACCGCCTGTTTAATCTCTTTAGCGGTGCTGGTGGCGGCGCGAACGGTGTAGGAGGCGGTGGCGGTGGCAGTGGCATTGATGTTGGTAATGGCGTTGGCCGAGGGTGTAGCAGTGGAGAGGTGGTGGGTGGTAGCGATGAGGTGGAGGTGATAAGGTGGTGATGGTGGCGGTGGTGGTTAATAATGGTGGGAGTAGGTGGGGAGTTTTTCATGTCGGTGGCATTGGTGTTGGTAATGGCGTTGGCAGTGGGGGTGGCGGTGGAGCTGGGAGTAGTTTGTGGTGGCGGTGGAATTGGTGTAGGTAATGGCGTTGGCAGTGGGGGTGGCAGTGGAGATGTGGTGGTGGGGTAGTGGTGATGGCAGTGGTGGCGGTGGGAGTATGTGGGGAGTTTGTGATGTTGGTGGCATAGGTTTAGGTAATGGCGTTGGCACGGGGTGGCAGTGGAGAGGTGGTGGGTGGTAGCGGGGAGGTGGAGGTGATTGGGTGGTGGTGGGAGTAGGTGGGGAGTTTGTGGTGTCGGTGGCATTGATGTTGGTAATGGCGTTGGCACTGAGGGTGGCAGTGGAGAGGTGGTGGATGTTGGTGGGGGGGGGGGAGTAGGTGGGGAGTTTGTGGTGTTGGTGGCATTGATGTTGGTAATGACGTTGGTAGTGGGGGTGGCAGAGGAGAAGTGGTGGGTGGTGGCGGGCAGGTGGAGATGATAGGGTGGTGGTGGTGGTTGTGGTGGTGGGAGTAGGTGGGGAGTTTGTGGTGTCGGTGGCATTGATGTTGGTAACGGCGTTGGCAGGGGGAGGCAGTGAAGAGGTGGTGGGTGGTGGAGGGCAGGTGGAGATGATAGGGTGGTGGTGGTTGTGGTGGGAATAGTTGGGGAGTTTGTGGTGGCGGTGGCATTGGTGTAGGTAATGGCGTTGGCAGTGGGAGTGGCAGTGGAGAGGTAGTGGGTGGTGGCGGGAAGGTGGAGGTAATAGGGTGGTGGTGGTGGTGGTAGAAGTTGGGGAGTTTGTGATGTCGGTGGCATTGGTGTAGGTAATAGCGTTGGCGGTGGGGGTGGCAGTGGAGAGGTGCTGGGTGGTGGCGGGTTGGTGGTGGTGGAGGTGGGAGTAGGTGGGGCGTTTGTGGTGGCAGGAGCGATGGTGGTGCCAGCGGAGGTTGTCACGCGTGCTTCCGGAAATGCCACGCCGGTGACCGTGGCGGGGGGGGGCGAAGGTTTGGGACGATGCGGGCCGTGCCCCTGACAGTCGATGCAAACAGATGCCATGCAGCGGTCCTGTACAACACTATGTGACCAGAATGACGACCTCGGTTCAGGAGTTTAAATTAGTAAGTGAAGGGAGCGAGTTCGAAGCCACCATTGAGCATAGGAAGATGCGCTTGAATTTTTTCGCAGCTGTAAATTAACACATATGCATCTAGGAAAAATGACTTCTCTGGGTATTTTGAAACTAATCTCCTATTTTATACTGATGAACATTTTGAAATTAATTTAATAAATATAACTTAAAAGTAGTCATTAAAATTAAAATTATTTTTAAAATTCAGTGAAATCACTAAGAATATTCAGTTTAGTACTTTTTGAATAAGAAATTTAATTAGAATAAGAAATTATTATTTTGCAGACGTCCACTTATATTCACAATAAAGTTGGTGTAAGGTGCAAATAAAGATGGTTTCTCAAAAATATTCTTACAATTTCAAAATTAAATTAGATTGAATAAAATTACGGATTAAATCATTCTCTAGAAAATACATTATTATTTCTCCTGTCAAAAAGACACGAAAAGTGGAGAAAAATATATATTTACTATAAAATATGAACCTAGGGATTATGAGTCTTAGCAATTCTGACATAAATGAAAAGAAATTATCAACGATGTGTTTGATACTGCAGAATCTGTGTCAGATATATTTAAAAATATTTCTTCTATTATGTAATAATACTATATTGTGGGGGTAACGCAAAATAGTAATAAATCTTATTTTGACCACAAGAACGTTCTCATTGGTACAATCATTTCTTAGCTAGTCAAAAAAACCTGCTGTTTTAACACGGTTCTAAGAACACGATTGGAAAATGCTTGGATCATAATGTTTGTTATAGGGACAATTTATAAGATTATTTTGAATGCGTTTATGTAGCCTTGACCCCTTTCAATAGTCACCTGTAGAATCAATATTTTTGCTGATTTTAGACAGTAGTGAGAGGAATTTATAAGTATACCTTTTGTAATCATTCCAGTACCTTATTGTAGATGGATGGATCAATAATTCAGTGGAGAGATTATGTACAACGAAGAAATTGTGCCATGAAAGACTTGTAAAACAGTAGAAACCCTGGAAATCCTACCGCGTACCGGCTTTGTGCAACTCGAAGTCCTCAGAGATCGCGCGAAACTGTGATGGAAAGCGAGCTCCCTAGCACACAACGAAGTTCCCTGCTAGGATGAGGAGGAGGAAGCACGCAGAACGTTCACGCCGAGCGGGTTGCGCGACGCAGGGGGATAGAAGCACTCACAGACGCTGCCAATCCCCATTTAACTACCCTTCTTGCATCGAATTCCCTCTCAAACTTCCTCTCTTCAAAGACTTTACTTTTCCTCCTGTCTCTAATTCCTCTCTCCTGTACACTTTCACTCTCTCTCCCTCTCTGTCATCCTCCTTCCTTTCCATGTCTCCTCTCTCACTCACTCTCTCTCTCTCACTCACTCACTCACTCACTCACTCACTCACTCACTCACTCACTCACTC